>QKWP01001731.1:20404-112475 GCA_003550325.1 Gigaspora rosea | reverse complement strand
ATATCTCGGTCCCATCGTACGTTTACCAGATCTTGTTGCAGGTTAGTATATTTACGTCGGATTGATCTTGTTGATCTTTTAATTTGATTTATTAAAACAGTTCTACATATTGCTGTATCATTTAGGGATCGGTCTATAGCATCAGCTAATTCAGCTATTGTACCCATATCTAAATTTTGATCAAAATTATAAATATCTAAAGAATTTTCATTAGAGTCAGATTCGTTTTCATTAAAATTCCATGCTTGCGCATTTTGTAAAACCTCTCGGGTATTTATAAGTTCTAACTTATCTCGATATCTCAATAATACTAATGCAAAATTTTGACAAAGAAGGTCTGTAATACGATTTTTTTGCTGGGTTATCTTGTTAATCCTATTTATTTGATTAGTTCTTACTGTATTTATTTCTCGTTTAAGCTGTTCATTCTCGTCTACTAATCTTGTTGTATAATCTTGTGCTTTTGGAGTATTACCAGCAGATTTTGATATTTCACGAATTCTAGTTTTTAATTTTGTCTCTCGTTCATCTAATTCTGATATTAACTTATCCTTATTAGAAATTTCCTTATCTTTCTTTTTATTTTCTTCTTCAAGCTGATGAACGATTCTTTTAAGTTTTGAGATCTCTTCTAATAATTCTTCTTTGTCTTGTCTAGAAAGCTCAATAGCGTTATTTAACTCTTCTTCAAGATATCGTATCCTTTCTTCACGTATACCTATAACTCTTTCTAAGGTATATAGACGTTGTTCGAAATTTCTATTTGATTCCTCTAATTGTGATACTACCTCATAGAGTTCTTGGTTGGTTTGTTGTAACTCATCCATTGTTTTTTATTACTATAATAAAACAAAGGAATGGAGAAACCTATAATATATATAGATCCACAAAAAGCATATAAACTTGATCGTGAAATTGCATTGCAAAAATTATATTACCAACCTGAAGGGTACTATCGAACTGTAGAAAAAATACATAACGCTTGTAAAAAGGCTGGTTATAATTTTTCATTAAACGATATAAAAGAATGGCTTGAAAAACAGATATTGTATTTGATTCACAAACCACGACCATGTTTTATTCAGTATGTATCTTTTAATAGTATACAAGACTTAAATGAAATGCATCAATCCGATCTTACTCCTATGCCTCATGATAAAATCGGAAATCGAATTTTCAAACATAGGGGCGTTATAAAAGATGTGACAACTAGATTTCGTAAAAGTTGTGCTTTAACTAATAAGTCTTCTGCATCATTAGCTAAAATGTTTAAAGCAATTTATGATGATCCTAATAATTATCTTACATGGCCAAAAGTTTTAATTGTAGATAAAGGCACTGAATACTTAGGTGAATGTAAAGATTTATTACTTAGTCATGGTGTAAAAATTATACAAGCTAAATCTAAACGTAGTACATCAATAGCCGAACGAGATCACCAAGAATTTGAAAAACATGCTTTCATTCGTCAAGATGCTTTAGATTTTCATTTACCTTTGTCTGATAGGTCTAGAGCATGGGTTAAAGGTCTTTGTATTAATGATGACATTTATAATGATACTCCTACTCGTTTAATTCATATGTCACCTAATGAAGCTGTAAAGAAGGCAATAAAAGGGGAAAAAATAATTGCTGATCCTTCTGTTAAACATCGAAGACCTATTGGGTTTAATGAACCACGATTAAGCTATAAAGATTCTGTTTTATATTTACTCGAACCTGGAGAATTAGAATTTGGCAAGAGATGCATAACTGATATGAATTGGTCTCCCAAAGTTTATCGTATTAAGGAATCATTAATACAAAAAAATCAACCGGTGTTATACTGGCTTATAGATGAAAATGGGAATGGTCCTTAGAGATCATTCGTGAGAGAACAATTGATGGTAGTTAAGGAGGTTGAATATCCACCTAAATGGATTCTTAAACAATGTTAAATTTCTAAACCGTGAATTCTTTGAAGAATATTATCTACTTCTTCTTTGGATCTTTTTTCTACAACTTCTTCCTGACTAGCTAATTTGAAATACAACTTATATAAATTTTCAAGACTAGTATATACTTCTTCATTATACCAATCTTTGAAGTCTGCCATTCTTTCATTATAGATGTCCTCATTTGGAACTCGCTGCTTTGCAACATATCTAACATGATCTTCTGGATCTCTTTTTCGTTGTAAGGTTTTAAGATAGTTTACATACATCGCTTCTAATTTGTCATATTTTTTGGTACCTTGACTATATGCTACTTTAATCACTTCAACTAAAGCTGTTTCGATATTTTTGTAGTTAACCATTTTGTATAAGTATTGAATATTATTTGTATTAATATAGCGAAAACTTTAGTTTAAAATAAAATATTTATTTCTTATTACTATTTGAGGTGAATATTTTTGCAACTATTTACTTAAAACTGGATGGGTTTGTGGGCGAACCTGCCGTCGGCCAGAAGGTTGCTTTGAACATTGGAAAGCTAAACCTCGCATTCCTTGTAAGGTTTGCAGTAAGCCGACTAGCTCTGTACCCGGCCTTTGTAGAAAGCATTCTGGTACCTATTATGTGACCCAATATTTTAATAGGCTTCGGAATAAAGCTAATGCCGATGATTTAATCCGGATGAAAATCGATAAATTGCTTTTAGAGCTGTCAGCGAACAGAGCCGAAGAAGCAAGAGAGCAAGTTCAAGCGTCTTCTCCAAGGTTGTAGCAAGCTGACTAGCTCTGAACCCGGCCTTTGTAGAAAGCATTCTGGTACCTATTATGTGACCCAATATTTTAATAGGCTTCGGAATAAAGCTAATGCCGATGATTTAATCCGGATGAAAATCGATAAATTGCTTTTAGAGCTGTCAGCGAACAGAGCCGAAGAAGCAAGAGAGCAAGTTCAAGCGTCTTCTCCAAGGTTGTAGCAAGCTGACTAGCTCTGAACCCGGCCTTTGCAAAAAACATGCTAGTGTTGCTATGTAACCTAATATATTAATAGGCTTCGGGATAGAGCTAATGCCTTTTCGCAATAATCCACCAAGGTGCTCTGATAGTGACCCCAATGGCATGTCAAGGTGTTCTGCAGATATAATTTTTTTATATACCCAGTCTGTCTGCTTTCTTTTTTTATCTGTTTCTTGCTAACGAAATAGTGTTTTTAAGATTAACAATGCTTTGGATATGTAAGAAGATAAATTTACGTTTTTAAGATTAACAAAACTTTAAATAGATAAGAAAATATATTACTTTCCTTAAGGTTAAGAAGACTTCAGGTAGGTAAGGATTCAAATTAACAATCTTAATGAGTAAGAGGGAGTTAGAAAACATTCTAGATATAAAAAAATACACCATAATATAAGCCTTCTAACCCAATTTTAAAGTTGAGTAGAGTATTGAACAAACCTATATTTTTAAGCTTAACAAGACTTTAGATAGGCAAGAAAAGAAATTACTTTCCTTGAGATTAATAAGACTTCAGGTAGGCAAGAAAACAAATTAGTAAACTTAATAAATAGAAGGCATTAGAGTAGATTTTTGATATATAAAAATTTACACCATGATTATAGAGCTTCTAATCTAATTCTAAAGCCAAGTAGAGTAGCAAAAAATAATATATTTTTTATATATGATAGTGAACCCCATAAGGCCCATGAGGACGATCCAGTAGTATTTTTTTTTACACATAAAGTCTGCTCGCCCCCCCTGCTGCTTTTGGAAATATTAGTAAAACACGTCATTGATATGATACAGGTTGCAGATCGTCCTAAAATATTTCGAAAGTATTCGAAATATTAAAAAGAAAAAAGAAAAAGAAAAAAAAAGAAAAGAAAAAAGAAAAAAAAGAGAGAGGTGAAAAAGAGAGAGGAGGTAAAAGAAAGATAGGGGTAAAAATCGTTCAAAAATGGCTTTTTTTTTCCTATGCCAGTTTTTTTTACTTTGTCTTTCTCTTTTTTTTTAACATACTTTTTTTTTAACATACTTTTTTTTAACATACTTTTTTTTTAACATACTTTTTTTTGAAATTTTACTTTTTTTTTTTTTTTTTATCTGGTAATCCGGGTTGAAATTTTTGTAACGCGGTCAAAACACTATACAATCGTTAAAGATCTGCTAATCGTCATATATCGTTTAAATAATTATGATTATAATCGATTTATAGATATATAACGATTTAATATAAAAAAATGATATATATCGATTAGGGCAGTGTCATTAATCACCTGATTATTTTTTATCAGAGGCCTACCCCCCTCCCTCTTCCTCAATATATAAATAGTCAGGTTCTTATATATAATTTCAACTTTTTTTACCCCTCTCCCCCCCTAAAAAATCACCTGATTTTTGTTACTCCCCTTATAGATATATATCGATTTTTATCCAATTAATCGATATATAATGATATTATGATATATATTGATTATAGATATATATCGATTTTTATCTAATTAATCGATATATAACGATATTTTAATCGATATATAACGATATTTTAATCGATATATAACGATATTATATAATCAATATAAACCGATTAAGTGCTATATATCTATCAATATCTATGTATAAAATTTTCTGATAATTAATTTAGAATTTCGACATTAATTTAGAATTTTGACATGCTAAATGTCGAAAGTCAAAATATTTCTATATAGCTCAAAACAATTTCAACTAACAATACTATGCATGCATGCAAAAAATGCATGTGCATATGCATGCTAAAATAAAAATTTTGTATTTTGTCTATCTCTAGGTATAACACTGGTATAACCCAAAATTTTTTTATTTTTTTTAAAAAAAAAATCAACAATATATAATAATATATAACTTTACAAATATTATATCACTATTATATCTAGTACCAACTTCGCACTTTATTTATATATAAAAAAAAAAACTAATCTAAAAAAATACTTTGCCCAGCTTCACATACCTATAACAGAGCTCCTAATTCAACCAATTTCCCACAAGACAAAACGAAGATGCCAGAAGTACCCACTTCCAAATTCCAAGAACAACACTTCTAGAACAATTTCAAAAATGATGACTCCAAGAATGACAACTTCAAAAACAACAACTTCAAAAATAACAACTTCAAGAAAAGAAGCATTTAAAAAAAAAAGGTTAGTACTCATAACAAAAAAAAACAAACCAGTAAAAAAAAACTACTTAATCGACAAAGATCTCAACTCCCACTACTACTACAACTCCAAAAACAACAACTCCAAAATAACGACACCAAGGAAAAAAGCATCTAAAAATAGAGAAAAGATTATACCCGTAACAAACAAAACAAACTAGTAAAAAAAAACACTTAAATTGACAAAGGTCTTAACTCCTATTATGATGATTCCAAGAATGGTGACTCGAAGAATAACTCTAAGAATAACAACTTCAAGAAAAGAAGCATTTAAAAAAAAAAGGTTAGTACTCATAACAAAAAAAAACAAACCAGTAAAAAAAAACTACTTAATCGACAAAGATCTCAACTCCCACTACTACTACAACTCCAAAAACAACAACTCCAAAATAACGACACCAAGGAAAAAAGCATCTAAAAATAGAGAAAAGATTATACCCGTAACAAACAAAACAAACTAGTAAAAAAAAACACTTAAATTGACAAAGGTCTTAACTCCTATTATGATGATTCCAAGAATGGTGACTCGAAGAATAACTCTAAGAATAACAACTTCAAGAAAAGAAGCATTTAAAAAAAAAAGGTTAGTACTCATAACAAAAAAAAACAAACCAGTAAAAAAAAACTACTTAATCGACAAAGATCTCAACTCCCACTACTACTACAACTCCAAAAACAACAACTCCAAAATAACGACACCAAGGAAAAAAGCATCTAAAAATAGAGAAAAGATTATACCCGTAACAAACAAAACAAACTAGTAAAAAAAAACACTTAAATTGACAAAGGTCTTAACTCCTATTATGATGATTCCAAGAATGGTGACTCGAAGAATAACTCTAAGAATAACAACTTCAAGAAAAGAAATATCTAAAAAAAGAGAGAAGTTCATAACAAAAAAAAAACAAACTATAGTCGCCTCTTTCTAATTCGAACCTCTCTAAACTGAACATTATTAAACTCTCTCTAAACCGAACAAAATCTCTTAGCAACTTAGCAGCTTTATTTTGAAAATAATTATTATATATTATTAATTCATACTACTTTGAATATGTACAATTTTTATATAATACATTAAAAAATTAACAAAAATGTGACAAGTATATGTTTTGGTCTTTGTTTATTGGCTAATTTTTAAAAAATTTGTAAACAATAAAATTTTAGTCATTAAAAAAAAATTTGACTAATCAAAATACAAGAAATCAATAAAACATCAAAATTCATTATAAATTTTTTTAAAATGTGACAAATTTGTTACAAATTAGTATTTTAGTTTTTAGATGTCACGAACTAGAGTACCCATAACAAACAACTGCAGTAAAAAAAAAAAAACAAAAAAAGAAGAAAAAAAATTTTACTTATTTAAAGAAACAATATATATATATCACACCAGTAAATACAAATTAAAATATGCAAAAAATTTTTTTGCTATTAGGGTTAGGGTTAGGTTAGAGTTCGTGTTAAGGTTTGGGTTAGGGTTAGTGTATACCAAAATTTTGCAAGGAATTTTTTTGTTAGAATGTGAAGATAGATTTCTTAGACAAATTTTTTGATAAAGACAATTTTTGAAAAAAACTCATTTTTTCGAAAAATTTGGGTTACACCTGATTTGCACATTACACAAATTTCATGAATTTTGATTGACCAAAACACATGTGGTGTTGAACACCAGTGGTGCTTTATCAAAGTCCTAAAGAAAATCCAAAAAAGCATTAGCACAAATAAAAAAAAACAAAATAATAAAAAAAAAATCTAGATTTATTTGTAGATCGATCTAAATCCAGATCTACTCTGGAGGCAAGCTAATATATAATCACCAATCTTAAATATGATTGGCTAATCATAGGGGTCACTATAAATAATTTTTCTTAAAAATAATATATTACTTAAAATTTTACTAAATGCCATGTTATTTATTATCTGATTTTTTTTTTATCAGAGGTCTATTCCCTATCTTACATATGAAAATTATCAGGTCCTTATATGTAATTTCATCTTTTTTAATACCCAGAAAATCACTTGATATTTGACACCTCCCTAATTAATTATAACTTCTTGTACTAACAGTTAGCAATACAAATTCACAAACCAAAAAATAAAATATTATTTATTTTTTTATAATATAATGCTTTTTAAATCATTTTATTTTATAAGTTAAATAGAAAAATTAAAGCTAGTTTAATTCATATTGATTTTTAGCCTGCGAATATAAAAATCACAGATAGAGTTAAAATCAGCAAAGTAGTAAGGATCTAAAAAAAGAAAAAATAAGTTAAAAAAAAAACTATAAAATAAATAACCCAACTAAATCAAATTTTGAAAATTTCTAAAAAAAAATATTTTATATATTTTAATAACCAAGTACAATAGATTTTTTTTTTTTTAAAAAAAAAAAAAATTTATAAAATATCATATATAAAATTTTTAAAAAAAGCCTGTTAGCTGGATCTACATGTAGAGTTTCATGTTATAAAAGCCAAGAAAATGGCTTGCTTTAACTAAAAAAAATTTTTTTTTTATAATTTAATTAAAAGTTTCAAAATTATTTTGACTAAGATTACAGTCAGACCTCTCTAAATGTGCCCTCTCTAAATGCAGCACCTCCTTAAATGCATGACACAAGCCTGGGTCCATGGTGGGACTTATAGATAAATACACGCTCTTTATTCTGTAAGTGCACGCATCCACATTATTATTAGCCAATCAAATTTAATATTTCTAGGCTACTAAAACTATATTTATCATGATAAAGTCATAAATGATTTTATTAGTGTTCTCTAATTGCAACCCCCGTGCATTTAGAGAGGTCTGACTGTATATAATTGTTTTGAATAAATTAGGTTTTTGGATTAAAAAATATAATAAAAAATTAATCATTTTGAATTAAAATTTTTTTTTTTAAAACTAAAAATTAATATATTTTTTAATTAAATTAATTGAATATTTTTTTAAAAAGTACAGCATCCTAGAACATGCCTTATAACTGTTAAATAAAGTGCTGAGTGTTAATGAACCAATCAAATTTCAAGTTACTCAAGTCTAGAATAAAATTGTAAACGCAGGTCTATGTTAAGAGTTCTTTTCTTTTTCAGGTTCAATTTTAGATAATAAATATTCCACCACTTTCTCGTGATTATTTTGTTGTGCTTCGTACATTGCTGTCCTTCCTGCTTTATTTTTGATCTAATTTTTAATAAAATCAGATAAAGATGAATTGGTTTACATGTTTTACATGTTTCGAAAGGATTCAAAGTTATATTTACCTTTACGTCAGCTCCGTTGGATACCAGTAGTGTGACTACTTCGATATGACCATTCAATGCACTCCAATGTAATGGAGTATTTCCCAATTCATTTTGTACGTTTACTATACCATTTAAAGTTTCTAATGTTTGTATTATATATTCTACGATGTCTATAAAATATTTTCGTGTAAATAATTTATCAGGTAATTATAAATAAATAAACGACCAAAAATAAAAATACTTACTTGTATAACCATTCGCACTTGCCATGTGTAATGCAGTGTTTCCAGAGGTGTCTCTTGACGCAAGACACGCAACAGGATATGATTTTATTATATCCTGCAACTCGGAAAGTTCACCATATCTTGCGCATGCTATAATTTCTTCGGTGATTTCCTCTGACAGGTGTAAAGACGACAACTGTTCGCTTATACTCTCCACAACAGGCATGGTAAAATGCAAAAGATTGTATTAGATTAGATAAATATATGAACTGATGTTCGTGCAGATCCAAGATCCATAATTCTGGTAAAGTTATACATGCGTAGAATATTCCTGATCACAAAGCAAGATTTGATATATTAGACAATCGATATGACGTATATGGTACAATAGTGTATGTACTGACTTATTCACGTTCTTCTTTCTCTCCGATAAGTGGTCGTCTCTCTCTATTTTATATTGCCAAAGTTAAAAGCTTCTAATGGCAGGTTTAAAAAGTAAATTTATGCTTTCTTGTTTTCTCTCTCTCTTTTTTTTTTTGTATTAATTTTTCTTTCATGATCTGCATTAGCGTGAGTAAAGACTGAAATATGGTTAATTAAAATAGCTTTAGCTTTTATATTGTCAGTAGACTGTAAAAGCTTCACATTTTGTATATTTGTATTAAGCATGATGGCTAAAACATTCTTAAAATCCTCTTAAACTTTGGAATTTCTCAGTATTATTGCACTGGCATTTGTGTTAGCTTGTGGCTTCCTACTTGTTATTTTATCGGGTGCACTATATCAGTATGTGAACTTAAATTGATTATTTGTGCCTTAACATGTATTCTTTTGATTTTATTAATATTTAATGTCATGTTTTAATATGTTCTAGAACTTGGTGGACATTGTTTGTCGGTATGTCTTTTTATTCATTTAATATTGCAAAATGTATGTGGTTTCTTGAAACGCATTCAATCTTTATTATACTATTATTTTAGTTGCAACCTATGTGCTAGCACCTTTACCAAATTTTATATTCTCAAAATGCTCTGGAAACGATGACTATTACTTGTCGAGCAATACCAAGTAACTATAATTTAATGATAATGAAATTCAAGTGTAAATTATTTTCTTTAATGATTTTAATTCAATATTTGTTTGTTAGTAACGGATTCAAAGACTTTGGCCAGTTTTTGACATCTATTTTTATTGTCACTGGAGTTTGTAAGTTGCTTGCTTTCATATATACCTTTTCATATTCTATAACGATTAAGTCTTACACTTAAACTTACAGGTCTTCCGGTCGTTCTTGCGCATGCATCAGTGGTAAGTTGATATATTATTCATTTGTCATTCGAAAGCTTAACTTTAATTGACCAATATATATATATATATATCCGCAGATATCGGTTCCCGCTATGTTTATGAGTATCGGAGGTGGTGCTTTGGTGTATTCAACTAGTAATTCTTTAAGTTTATTTATCAATTGTTTAGTTCATTTAATTTATTCTTTTAATTAATTTAATTTTAATTTTGCTTTTCTTAATAGTTATTGCCTATTCAACATTTTTCGCTAATGAAGGCGATGATTTTTAAGAGTTTTTTTTGCACTATCTATTTCACTTGTTAATTTTATTGGTCAAATTATTAGTTTGATTTATTTTTGGATATCCAAGAGAACTCTTTGAAAGTTTAATTACTTGTTTAAATGTATTTATAGCAGAAAATTTTTCATTAGTTTTTTGTATCTTATTGTGACAATTTTTTTATAAGGATGACTGCAACAGGTATATGAATTATTTGTTATACTATTCAAAGTTAATGTCCACTTGCGGAATACAAGCTACATATATGTATATACCATAGAGATCATTAACTTTATAATTCATGCAATTTTGGGAAAAATGTACTAGGTTTTAGTGTTATAGAATTTATTGGGAAATAAATTTGTTCTATCTTAACTATGAAATATCAGATATACAGTATATAAATAACTTTATACTAGCAATTAACCCTCGCTTTGCTTCGAGGTGTATAGTGTTTATTTTATTTTTTAAAATTATTATTCTATTGAGCAATACAAATAAAATAAATTGATTTTCATAACATAAAATAAAGATTATACTTGTAATTAAAACATCCGGACGTCGCTGTTTTCATAAATTGAAAAATTGATGATGATCGAATCGATAAGAATTTGATTTCGGTCGACATCAGTAGCTTATTGATTTCGGTCGATATCAGTAGCTTATTGATTTCGACACGGTAACTTATCGGTCATACTCAACGTCTCAGTCTTTATGTAATGTAAGTTTGCAAGTTTGTATCCGGATAGAAGGTAATAATCCAGATAGCTATCTGGTTACATACGGCAAAATGCCATAAATGTTATTTCCTAAAATCAGATCCATCTTTTTCAAATCTTTATGAAAATCATACCTGATTTATGAACTTCTGTTAGATTTGATATATCAATAAGTTGCTTTAATTTATTTTTCAATTAAGTGCTCTAACATTCGATAATAGGAATTAATGAAGGGTAGCTTATATTAAGGCCCAATTTTATTATTAAAACATAATGAACTTTTGGATTCAAAATCGGGAGGGTAGATTTTGGTGTACGGTAATTAGCTAGTGATTGAGATAGTGCTCAACCATTATGGCGTTATTAATTAGGCCATTTTTTAGAACGATAGTATGAATGTTGAAGACCGATAGCATGGATGATAATATGATTGAAATATGCACACGTATCTTCCTCAATGTGATTAATTTATGACTCAAGTATTTCATCATTATTACTATTTAGCAATTATTGTTTTTACAAATCGAAAAGAAAACAATGGAACAACGAAAGGATAAAGCAATCTATGACACTTCCAATTTCTGTTTCTTCCTTTTCAGAATTTACTACAAACAAACAGATTTTTAATATAAGTAATAAGGTAATAATTCTTCGACGACGTTGGGAAGATCTTCAATGATAATGATAAAGTAAAAGAGAGAAGTACTTGAACAATTATTTTTTCTAATCAATCCATGAAAAATTTCGACCAATAAACACAACTCTATGATAAAAAAAGGACGTTTGGACCTCTACCTCTTGTTGATTGGAATGATAAATACCTTTGATCGGTTAAACGAACTTCCACTAATAAAATTTTTCTTTCTGATCTACAGTATTAAATTTTCATCACGTGTTTCATTCATTGGAATAATCAATACAATTGATACAATTGATTTCGTTAAACTATTTTTTTATTAATAAAACTTTACCCTCAGACCCGTTCCGACAGATTATTAAAGTGTCTTGAGAACACGGTAAATCATTTCAACTTTTCTAAAAAATCTTAACTATTCCACTTAAAAAAAATCTAAATTTTGAGAACCACGTATCTCTATCACTCGTCTGTTCTTGTTTTTTTTTTGGCGATATCTGTTATATCGGTTTGCAGTTTGCACACTTTCCATCATTAAAATCGAATATGAACATATAGTCATTTGTTGCAGTGTCTTGAACTAGTCCATATATACTTTAAGTTCAATTGATGAGATCTTCAAAATTTATTACAGCTGATTTGAAAATTAGAACCTTTCGGTTTCGTCTTATGAATCATCTAACTCTTCGGAAACCATGTCACACAGTCTTCGGAACTTCGGTCCGATAACTGATAATGGCGATGTGATTTCCGAAGAGTTATTTAAAAACGAGAAAATTTTTCAAGTGTCCCACTAATTTTCAAATTAGCTGTAAATAAATAAAAATTGTGCACAAATAAAACATAAATTTAACTTCACTCAAAAATTATAATATCTTTACAGTCTGTGGCTTTAAGTTGAAATCCTTTAATACAATTCTGCAATTATCGACATTCTTATTTCCACTCGAATGGTTTTTTTGAAGTCACATGTTTGACACTAAAGCTGACGATATGTTATATCGGTTGCTTTCTACGAATTTTTTTTAGATCCAAAAATCATCAAATACTAACATATAATAATTTATCAGTAATACATAGTATTGCACATCGTTTATAAAATAACGTCTTAAAATTTAAAATAAAAATTAACTGTCCTTGTTATTAGGCATGATGTGATGGATATTTATTAACATTTGATTTTTGATCAAGTGTAATGTTTAAAGGGTTTATCGTTTTGTTTTTAAAAACATTTTAAAACGTCTAAATTCTAAAGCAGTTATTTTTTTTTGTTTCATCTAACCTTTATCAGATTTGTTGTCGATTATGTGGTTTTTTGTGTTATATCTTTTTTTTTTTTTGGTTTTGATTTTTTATATTTTTTATTAAATTAAATTAATAAAAATTTTTAAATATAGTAATCTTAAATATATATATTTTTTTATTATTGCAGTATTAAGTTTAATAAACATCTATATAATAAAAAATATAATTAATAAAAGTTTAGATCGGAGATTATCTCTCCTACTTGTCCCAACCACTACGTAGAGGTGTATCTTATTGGTTGTAGGCGCTGAGACCCACCCGTCGAGTAGAACGGTGATAGGTGAATGATACAATTTTTTTGTCATCAGCATCAGTTTGATAACAACTAATATAAGGAAAATATTGTATTTATATCTTTTTTAAAATTTTGAATGCCACCTAACACTCTATCATACCCCAACCATATTCTCCCTGCGCCTCCCGTACAAGAGCAAGTTGTTGTTCCTCAAAGAAGCTTTTTTACTTAGTTCACTAACTATATAAAAATAGTAGCTTACGTATTGATTGAATTGTAATTAAGGGGGGATATCGTAAATCCTTCTTTTGATTACTTCATTCATCTTTTCCCCGTAACGATACTGTATATTGCGAAGGACTTCATCAAGATTTAATTTAATTAGCTGTTGAAGTTTTTCCGACAACAACCTCTACGTCCAGGTTTTTTGACTGCTTAAGTCAATGTGATCTGCAACATTTGACCAGAATTATTAACGATTTGTTTTGACATTTTATTTATAGATACATACTATATTGTTAAAAAGGCCTTATTCATTATAATCTAGCTTTAAAAAATGACTACTGTCCAGATGATCATCAAGCGAAAGAGAAGCGAACTAAGCATGAGAATAAAAATCGGTAAACATAAATTGTTTTGATGATCACGTTACACCTGATCATCAATTTTTATTGAACGTGTTACAGTAATAGCAGGGGAACCATCACGTCATTTGTAGATCTGTTACACAAATTCATAAAAAACTTTTTTATATCTGATATTGTTTTTTAAAGTACTTTTTCAAAAAGCTCACGTTACTTACCCCACTTTGAAACGTGTGAGGGTTTCGTACAGTATTTTAATAATATCGGTTGGATCCCAGTGAATCCCACAGTTTTTATATGACGATTTACCTTGCGAAGGTATATATGTAACTAAGTAATTTAAGAAATACCGAACTACAATTCCTAGACGTTGAGCAATAAAAACTAAAAAGAAAAAAAAAAAGTAAAAGCAACGATCTAGTAAAGGTAACGTGGGCTTGAGAGTTAATTTATATAATATCTTTTTCTTATACGTTTATAAAAAAAAACCTTTAAAAGCTTAAAAAACTTAAGTAATAATATAAACTATCTTTTTTTTATTTTCATACAATTTTTAATACAGGATAAATGTGAAAGACAATTAAAAAGTATCTAAAATAAGATTGTAACTAGGGGTGGGGGTCAGTTGAAATCTTAGGTTACACAATCTAGAATACTAGCCAATAAAATCATTAACCATAATTATAGCAAAAATATGAGATAAATATACTTTTTGTGTAACATAACCAAGCATTTTGGGTCTTAGGTGGGTCTGGTCTCATAGTAAAGGATATTAGGTAATATATGTCCTGGTCCTTAGAGATTATGTAAGATATCTGTGTTCTAGATTATATACACGAAAGTCTTTACACGAAGTCTTTATAGATAATGATATTATATGTTAGTTCGTTATTAGTTAATAAATGACAGAACAATGATATGCTTACTCATTTAACGGAAAAATATATTGCATATATTCTGAAGTTTAAATTCATTATTGCTTCGATTTTATCTTAATTTTGCGTTATTTCTTTTTCTAATTGAATATTTTTTTTGCCAAGGTTTTTATTCTTTTAAAACTTGTATGATAATTGATTGGCTAAACAACATGTGACAATACATGAACATCGTATAACATTGGACGGTTCCCCTGTTTAAGACTATATTCTGAATGTGGTTAAGAAAAATTGTGATGTGAAGTGCTGTTTTTTTAACATATTCTGCAAAATTCTGTGATAATAAAGTTAGTTTTTGTATAATTCTGCGGTAGTTTAGGTAGTTTAGTGTTAATTCTGTGTTTTAATGCGTTTAAAAACATAAAATGTGTATATTTTTACCATAACGATGCCAAATATCGTGATGTGATTGGTCAATATCATATAATATCACACACAAGTTGCGTAACCTGGTTTCGGTAATAAAATCTGTGAAAACTTGATATTCTGTGATGACCGATGTTAATTTTTGCAGTTAGCTGTTTTTTTAGAAAAAACTATGCTGTTTTCTGTGCTGTGTCACTGCGGTCACATGATAATTTGGACGTAACGTTCGTTTTGTTTATTTTTCATAAAGAAATCATCTTTTGTGCACCAACAAAAAGTTTCCTTGGGCGACCTTACTATAAATACTTTTAGCTTCTAACTTTAATACTAGGAAAATTGGATCTGTTGTGTTCTGGAGCGCCGCTTCGTATTTTGTAAATAAATTTTCATAGTTCCGTGATAAATCTACTAATTCGCAAGATAATTTGCACATTCTTAGTTTTATTTATGGAATTGTACCGGCATATCAAACGTCTTGTAAATCAATTACTTTATTTTAAAGTTAAATTTAAATCTATCATACAGTATGTTCTAAAGTTAAATTTAAATCTATCATACAGTATGTTCTAAAGTTAAATTTAAATCTATCATACAGTATGTTCTACGTCATTTTTCAATTAACGTTTCTTCGAGATTGGCATGTTATTCGCAAATTTAAAAATAGTGGATGTTATTTCATAAAATTTATTTTAAAGGATAAATTCACATAACTGATAAAGTATAACTTGAATGCTTTTTTGATTACATATTACGTGAAGAAAAGTATCTATTTATACATCCAAATCATAGATGTAACTTTTAGTTGCAATTTATATTTTGAAAATAACGGCAATTAAATCGACTTTTTTTGGGGGGGTTTTTTTTTAATAGAAACAAACTTATATTTTACTCGAAAAGCTGGAATGCTTTTGTTATATAATGTGGCAGCTTATGCTGAGATTGGCTTATGCTGAGATCCGTGGTCTCTATTTAAATCTATAATACCTACTAAACCCCATTATACTTATTTATTAATAACCC
This sequence comes from Gigaspora rosea, assembly GCA_003550325.1. Lineage (NCBI taxonomy): Eukaryota > Fungi > Glomeromycota > Glomeromycetes > Diversisporales > Gigasporaceae > Gigaspora > Gigaspora rosea. The sequence continues at coordinate 96,520 of QKWP01001731.1, read as the reverse complement.
TTACCCTAAACCCTAACCAAACTATACAAAAAAAATACCCCTAACAAAGCCCTCTAAAATTTTATAATTTCATAATGAAATAACTTAAATTCTCAGCATAAGCCAATCTCAGCATAAGCTGCCACATATAATATATTTATAAATCACTAACTTTCTAGCAAACGGATTTGTTTTTTCACAACTTTCAGCAAATTTTTGTTAACGAGGTCTTGTCTTGAAGATTGAGTATACTTAACAATGCTTTGTTTATAAGACCTTTATATAACCAAATTTTCTATTTTATCTTGACCAACGTGTTCGGTTGCTTGATGCACATTGCAAATTAGTTTATAAAAACTTTTGACTAAACAATTGTGTCCATAAAATTTGATTAAAATAAAGCTCTTCAATAATGTTAAATAAAAGCTTTTAAAGGTATGAGTAATTCAATATTTAAGCTTTGAGTTACATAAAAGGTTGGATTCTATAATAAGTTTAAACACTCATCATAACGTATGTTTCCAATATTCGATCAAAAGATTCTGATTTAGAAATTTTGTATATTTTTGTGATTTGCTTCTTATCAGTTATTTATAATAATTGCGTTAACCAATCAATTAAGAATCGACACATTTGTGATCGACGCACATATACCATTATGTGAATTTTATTTATAACAAAAATTTTATTTATAACAAAAACATTTTTTTTTAAAAAAAAAAAAAGAAAAACATCCGCGACTTAAACAGTACAATATGCACTACAAGTAGATAGTACTTCAATCATTAATAGATCTACCTTTTCCGACGTGATGCAGCGTGATGCAGCTGATGCAACTTAAAACACGTTTCCTACGAAACTATTTTTATTAGTAAAGTATTGCGTGATTGGTTTTTTTTTTTTTTTTTAAGTTTACCTATACCCGAAAATTCTCTATTATTCTGTATAAATACTTGTGTAACGTTGATCCCAGAAATCATCAGATTCGAATGTCCTCCATGCGAACATATACATCTGATATATCAGATATCGATTCAACCAATACTCGCTTATACCAATACAATATTATCATGATCTAATCTTATTATAATACATTTTTCTTTTACGTATTTTCGGGTATGCGCGTTACCGGTATTTAGAATCTCGGCCCGAATTAAATTTAATTTAGGTCAAGATTCTAAATAACGCGCATGTCCGTTATTTCGTAACTCTGAAGTTCAAATTAAGTTCGAATTTTCTGGGATCATCATATCGATCTCAGCTCACATATCGATATGAAAGTCCACTCGATTTTTTGTATTCCTTATAATGAATTTGATATTATTTTATATTTGTAATAGAAAGACATTTTTTTAATTTATGTGATAATTATGATGTTTTTTGTTACTAGTAACTAAATTATTTAAAAAATTTCAGTTTCAGTCAGATCTATGTAAAAATGTAAGGTACTTGAGAAATTTTGAGTTGTTATTAGAGGTATCTCGACAATGAATATTATTAAAACTTGCAATGTAAAATTTACATGGTTTTTAATATATTAATACAGTATTTGAGGGGTAAATCGCGATTGAAGTGTAGGAAATTTCACAGTAAAATTTGTCGAAAGTTATTATAGTTTTCTTTAGTGCGGGAATGCAGCTGACTTACAATGGAAAGTTCTTGTAATTCTAGTGAAAGTTGTATAACAAACTATTCCGATTCTAATGGTGTTAGAATTATTAAAATCTGATTAGTATATCGGCAATTTCCTTCTCGTAGCTAAATTATTTTTAGAATCCCATCACTATGTGAAAGTATAATAATTTTTCGATGAATTTTACTATGAGTATTATATCCTTTAGCTGCGATTTACCCATTAAGTAATTTTTTATTTAATCAAAATAATCTTTATATATTCTATATACTGTACTGTAGCCATTATAGAAGTGTTGGGAATTGGACATGTTCAACTAAATTTTTTGATTGGACAGTTTTGGATAGGGTTGTTAATGGAGCACTCCAGTCAATAATAAAACATATAACCCACTCCGGAGCACTCCAGAAGTGGGTTATATGTTTTGTTAATGTCTGGAGTACTCCATTAACAACCCTATTTTTGGACATATCCAAAACTGTCCAAAATTGTTCAAATTTTTTTAAATTAGTAAAATATATAATATATATATTTTTGTTAATAAGTTTAATATTTCTATACAGTATTATAAAAATATTAAATATTATATATAGGGCTTCATTAATCAAAACATGTTTAGTGAGATTAAAAAATTAATAAAAAATTAATAGTAACACTGAATATCGTTGATTAATATAATTATATATATTATGATAGTGTTTAATATAATTATTATACTAAGCTGTTACAAATAACATATAGGGAAAGTCAATAGAAATGGAACAAATTTATTTAATAAATTTGTCCTATTTCTATTGACCACCCTATATTACAATTTATTATATATAGCAATTATTTTATTAAAAATTTCTTGTATTATGAAAAGATTAGATAATATATTGAAATAATACCTGACATTATTTGAGCAAATAGTATAATTATATTAAAAAATATTTAATTGGCTAATGAAAATTATTATACCTATATAAAATAATTGTTCAAAACCAATTAAATTTAGTTGTGTCCAAAAACCAAAATTGTCCAATTGAGGTCCTGATATTCCGTATAATAAAATAACCGTGATAAACAAAATACGTCATTTACTGCGTTTTTTTTCATGCAACACACCGGAAATTACGGAAATTAGAAATCTAGAAAAAAATGCAAATCTGTGATTGGTTAAAAATAATTTTTAACCAATCATGTATTGACATTTTTTTCTAGATTTCTGATTCCCCGTGTGATGTATGAAAATCAATGATCATAGTAATTTGCAGATAGTTATAATTCAGAATTAAATTAATAAAATTAAATATTTTTATATTATAGTAGTAATAAAAAATTTTGAGTTTTGCTAAACATCACTGCAGGTCATCATCGCTGTTCATACAGTCATATGTTTAACATACAATATATATTTAGTTATTAATTTTGCCCACGGGTCGGGCCGGGCCGCGGGACCAAATGCAGGCTTATAGATTTATACACGAGTGTAATTTTATACTATATGTATTTATGTATTAGTCATATATACAGTACGTTATTGAATTTTAGCACAGACAATATAGAAATAACTAATTAAGTTTACATCATTATTGATACGTATTACGTTATCTGACAAAGGTCTGTGTTGATAAATGGAAACTAAACTAAAATTCACTTAGATTGAAACATAAAAAAAACTACACCTAAAATCGGTTACTGTACGACCTTCCGAATGCCATTTTCCCGAAGGAACATAATACCGACTAAATCGACCGGCATTATAGCTAATGCCTGGAAAATGACTTTCGGAAATTTGTTACATTGCCTAAATCTAATCCTTAATTCTAACCTAACTATTTTCTACAAATAAAGTTATTATACTAGGTTTTTTTTTTATGGTAAATTAAAAAGGTTAAAAGTTTATAATGTTAACTCTAGTTAACTCTTTTCTAGTAAAGTAAAAATGTAAAAATAACAGAAAATCCGCATCAAGACAAAAAGTCTCAAACATACTTCTTTATTTGTATAATTAGAGTCGAATGTATCAGGTGTCTAGCGCTCCTATGTAAATAAGACTTGATTTTTTGTCTTTTTGTTTCATTTACAAACAATACCAAATTGGTGAAACAGAAAAACTTACTTGGCTATATCTGATATAATTTTTTTCTGGGTATAATGGGTATAATTGGTATACACGGAGTTTTAAATCATATTTTTTTGAAATTTATTTGAAATTACTGAAATAGACCAACCCTTTTTTAAATATTGATTTTGCCATTATAAGCTAATTATTGCTAATTATTTTGATCCATTTGATAGTGTGAACTTCCGTAGTTCATTAATTATTCACGGAAATTTTATTCATTTGAATCAAATCTTCACACATTGAAATAATGACTAATGCAGGGCGGGATAAACAGACAATCGGACATGAAATTAACTAGAAATCAAGAAATTAACTGGGTTACGTCGGGCGCATGTGCCACGTGACGCAGCATATTCACTATTTTTGTGGTTGTACAACGTAAACAGAAAGACACAAATATCCCACCAGACTGCTGCAAGTTTTCCCGAGCGAAAGCGCTTATTATTTTGAATTCACCAATGACCAGGACCTCACCTCGTCGAATCCCCCGTAGACGAGATTCTTCGAGACAAGCTGCATTTGCATTTCTTTCTAACATTAGCCTTGGAACTGAGTCTACTTTTCCTCCTAGTACTGTACAGTCGTCGACTGTTCCCAGCCGTTCCGTTCCGAGCCCTTTTCAGTCATCAGACAGTCTTTTAAACGCTGATACTTTTCAGAAGACTCCACTTGTAACTGTCACTGACCATGAGGTTATCAACGGAAATGGTAGACCAAGCTTGCAAATTAATACAAAAACTTCTATATCTTTCGATATGCTTCCTCGCAAGGCAGCAGGAAATTATATTTTCTCTTCAAGCCCAAAAACGCCTAATGATGACTTATTTGACCAGAAAACTTCCTCCATAGATACTGCAGAGTATATAAATAATTTAAATACACAAAATAAAAATAATAGAAGAGGCAATAGTCGGCGCGACGAGGCTGCGACGAGCTTCTTAACAAATATAAGCCTTAACTCTAAGCAATCTCACTCTTCAAGTGAAAGCTTAACTCTTCCAACCAAGGAAAAGCAAGCAGTATCAGAGGCTAAAGAAGGCTCACTTATTGAATCGAATGTAGAAAATCAAGAGAATCAACATTTGTTTCTTGATGGTTCGCCAAATGATAGTTATAATATAAGACGACGTAGAAGTTCAGGTTGGTAATTATTACTTAGAGAGTAGGGCTATTAATAAATTTCAATAATAGTTTGTTGAATATACCAATTCTCTTATGTAAAAAAAAAAAAAAAATCAAACAAAAAAAAAAAAAAAATGTATTATGTAATCAATTGAGTTGTCTTTATTTAATATTGATAACTATGGAATAGCTTCCACATTAAAATCAGAATCGAGCTCATCTTCTGCCGATTCTATATCACCTACTTCTCCTCCTGGTGATTTAATTGTACCTCGCCGTAAAATTTACCGTCGTCGTACATCTACAAAGCCAAATAATCAATTAACTATCGTTCCCGGCCGTAAGAATTCCAATAGTCTTACAGTAAGTTTTGATATTTCTATATATATATATATATATATATATATATATATTTTTAAACATAATATTTGATAACTAAAAACTAACTTTATCATTATCGAACCAAAGGCTTCTTTAGGTATTCTTTCAATGCTAGGTTATAATGATAAGAAGTCAAAGCCAAGAACTTCTCATGACAATTCGTGCGTAAAAAAATATTTATTGTGAACGTATAAGCGAATTATGTAAATCATTTGAAATTTTATTATTTTTATATCAAATTAGGAAACCTACAAATGTGGAAACCAGCAAAAGACCAAAGGTATAAACAAGAATATAACTTATTGAAATACTATCAGTTGTTAACAGAATTTGTGCCAATTTCATGCGAATGAGGTGCGTCATGGGACGCTCCAAAAATACGCAATTTTTTTGAGTTTTTACTAACAAATATTTTTTTTATACTTTTCATCTTAGGCGGAGTCTTTTGCTTACTTGTTAACTCCTAGTAACGCATTAGAGTAAGTAATGAGCCTATTTCCGGCTTTTCTCAGCAACAACCTCCTTTTGTTATAAAATGGAGGCTGCGGATCTGCCTTATTAATTTTTCGAAAAAAAAAAGATGACATTTAACTTATCATTCTTGCAATAATATAGTCCTTTACTAGAAGTTAAGGATTATGATCCAACATATTTAGATAATCCTGCGATAAAAACAGAAATACAATCTCCCAAAGATACGCAGGATTTTAAAATAAGTAAACATCGTTCGGTTTTGAGTTTATCTGGAATTATAGTGCGTACATGTTCATTTCATTTAAAGAGATTATTTGAATAAAATATAATATGTACGATTCAATTCTAATTTTTAAGGGTCTAATGAGTCATAGTACTCGACCATCTGATTTGAAACGCGAATCAAATGCTCTTTTTCGTAAAGCTCATCCTGATATTGATCCAAGCTTAACTTTAAGTCAAATTCGCAAAATAAAAGCAAAGTTATTAACTGCTGCTCGTCACGAGGTTTGTAGTTTAATTACAATATTCCCGTTATGTATAACCATATATGACCATATACGCTGATGAAATTATTTGTTAATTATAGGATTTAGATGTAGAACTTTCGACAGTTGCAAAAGCTTATGCATATTTTGAAAAATTAATATTGAAAGTAAGTGTGGATGAATATTTAATATTCAAGATTATTACAAATTGCTTATTAATTATATCTTCTATAGAAAGTGGTAAATAAATCTAACCGTAGGCTGATCGGTGGTATGTTATAAACTTTAATATCGTCCTTTAATACGCATGCGTTCGAATTACTCTACAAGCAGAGTTAACGATGTTATTTTTGTTTTAGCAATTTGTTTATTACTTGCTAGTAAAGCAAACGACCCAATTGGAATGTCTTATTCACCTTTGTTGGAGGTAAAAAAAAAAAAAAACTTTAACTAATTGTCACGAATTTATCAGTTACTTATGTTGAATTTACACCTTTTTTATTGAATATAGTCTTTACATAAACATTTTGACGTGACAACAAAGGAAATCACTGAGCAAGAGTTTGCGATGTTTGCCGCATTAGATTTTGAACTTTACTTGCCCACTTCTGAATTTATGCCTCACTTTGAAAGAATTTTTACAACCTTAGGTAAGTATTATTAAAAATTAAACCAATTTTTTACTTATAAATTCATGTTATATTAAATTTGGTTAACCTTTAGATTATGACAATATACAAGATTATTTGGGATCAAATGCATTCTATGAATTTAAACCCACTATAATATCTCAAACTAAAAGCGGTCCAATTGATATTAAATAGGAATAAATATTTTTAACATTCACTTTGTAAATTGCCTGCATGTATTACTAGTTTGAATTATTATAGCTTTATTAACTCTCTTTTTCAATAAAAGACGTATATATTGATCTTTATATTGTTTCGTAAATTTGTAATTCTATGTAATTTTATGTCATTTTAGCGAATGAATATTACTTTCATACGCTTTATCATTTACTACTATTATTTAATACTTTGGATTAGTATACTATGTTTCGATATGCTGTAACCTAAATTAAATTAAAAGCCATAATTAATTTATATAACTTATAAGTAAATGAAAAATCAATTTTATCTTTATCATAATTACATCCATTCATTTATTATTCACTTATTTTAAGTTAATTCGCCGACAAGTTATAAAGTTAAATTATTAAATTATTATACTAGTCAAAGTGCCAAAAATCAACATATGGGGTGAGTCAGTAGAAACGCACCATATTTTTTCCAAGTAAATTTTTTATTTTAATTGACAATTCGCGAAAGAAGGAGAATTTGTATTAATAAAATACATAACACTTAATATAAATTACATATAAAATACAAAAATCAGCATTCCTGACTATGTAAAGTTAATTTTTTATTAAGTAACATCTTGTAGACTTCTAATAAAAGTTGTAGAGCTAGGTTTTGTGATTCTAATGATAGCTAGATCGGTAAAATTAGTTAGGTAAATAAAAAGTTACAAGCAAAATTAAATTTCAAAAAATTTTATAAAACTATAGTAATCATGATTCCTGTACTAACATGTTTTATTATAAAAATCTCCCCCGGTTAAAATTCTCCTTCTATCGTGAATTGTCAATTAAGTTAATTCGCCGACAAGTTATAAAGTTAAATTATTAAATTATTATACTAGTCAAAGTGCCAAAAATCAACATATGGGGGTGAGTCAGTAGAAACGCATCATATTTTTTCCAAGTAAATTTTTTTAAAACTTTAAACAAGTATAACTCAACAACTTAATTAAATTTAAATAAGTTATTTTTGTTTGAAGATTCAAAAAAATTTCATTAAAAAGAATATAGCCCATTTCTACTTGCTGAATAGATATTTTCAGCACCTATTCAATAGGGTCGAATGGCTAATCAGCAAACATAATACCGACAATAACCAGCATACATTTGCACCTTCGGCAATCAATTAATTAAATTGAAAATAATGTGACTATATGTTGATTTGGCACTTTGGCTAGTGTTCGTCTCAATAGCGACTTTACTTTCTTAGAGATCAATTAGATTTTAATGACTTTTTTGCGAAAGGAATCAGATGATAGTTTAAGTTGAAGAATTTTGGAAATGCTTTTTTTTTTTATTAAATAAATCAATATCGCTCATTTTCTTTAAATTTCAATCAATATAACCACTGTAAAAAAAAAAAAAATTTTAAAGACTTCCATTTCACGAAGTCTTGATATATAACAGATCAATAACGCAAAACTTGTCATATGAAGTCGTTTAAAAGCTTATTTATAGATTGTTTTCAGATTTTTACATTTCTGATTCTAAAAAAACTCATATATGATATATTTTAATGAAATAAAAAAGAATATATTTTGTATTTAGAAACTATAAAAATATATTTTATAATATATTATAAAAATAAATGAAGTTGCTAAAACAAATTTTATAAAATCTCGAAATAACGCGCAGATGTGAAATTACAATTTTCGGCCCGAGTTAAACTTAATTCGGGCCAAGATTCGAAATAACGCTTATGCCAGCTATTTTGAGATTTTTACAGTACAAATCATATATATAAGACATGAATTAAAATTTTGAAGCTATAAGTAAAGTTAACCAATTTAAAATAAATTTTTATAAAAAACAGTACAATTATCATAAATTAAAATAATAATCAATAAACACTAATCAGTGGAATCGACTACAACAAAAATTAGATGAAAACTAAAATTTTGGTCAATTTTTTGATCAAAATAATTGAATTTAATTAAAAATTAATAAAAAATTAGTATTATACTCAAAATTTCCAAAATTTAGAATGCTAAATTTAATTATTTTTATAGCTATTATAAAAAATTTGAGCTAGTTTGATGAGATAGTTGTTGAGAAATTAATTTCTGAAGTCATTGACTATGTTTTTTATTTTTACTATAGAAATTAATTTAATTTCTATATAGTAGTAAAAATAAAAAACATAGTCATGCAACCAAATTTTTAAACATATATCCAAATGATTTTAAAATTTAATTTCTCAACAACTATCTTATCAAATTAGCTCAATTTTTTATAATAGCTATAAAAATGATTAAACTTTAATAGATAATTGCTATTTGTATACAGTTTGTATAGGACCCCGAACAATCTATGTGAGGTTATATTTGAGCATCATAGTAAAAATTTTTTTGGTTAGCCGTTCTGGTTTGGTATATATGTCGTGCGTCAGATCGATTCTTGTGTCAGATTAGAACCGGCCTAAATTAGATTAGGGTTAGGGTAAAATTACGGTAAAGTTAGAGGTTAGTTTAGGCCAGTTGTTGCCGATCATTTAATNATAAATGCTAAAGCAAAAAAAAAAGAATACTTTGCTGTACAAATTACACCAACAACAGTAACACACTAACAAAAAAACATTGAAATAGATTCAATTTTGTTGAGAGTAGAGGAATGATTCAAGGCTTGTTTGAGAATTTCATTCTAAATCTGCAATATAAACTTCTCTTCTTCTTTATTTCAAACTAGATGATACTAATAATGAAGGAAAATGTATTTGCAACAAAAGAATGCTGAAATGGACGAAACTAATAACAAATATATTAAATGTTAGTATTATATACAAAATAAAAAGAAGAAACAAAAAAAACTAAATAATATCTATTTATATCTGGTCGATTATCACCACCAATAATCTCTAAAAAAAAAAAAATTTTTTTAAAAAATTTTTTTAAAAAATTTTTTATGCCCATCTAATCCGTAATGTGTCCTAGATTATAACTACATATACCACAAAATAAAAAAAAAGCCGTTTCGACCTATTTTTACCCTCCCTCCCTTTTACCCCCTTTCCCTTTTCTTCCTCTCTCTCTTTTACCTCTCTCTCTCTTTTTCTCTCTCTTCTTTTTATCTGCTGGGTTACTATTATAGCCCAATTTTTCATTAGTACATTTCAAATATAACATTTATAAAAATTACCCCTATTAACATTCTTTTAAATATACCTATTTTGCCATTTAGTGGGTTTCAAATATAATCTTTTTCTCCAATACCTACTTTTCAAATATAACCTTTTTTAAAAAACAGCACTCCATTAGCTATTTTTCAACTATGACCTCATATAGATTGTTCGGGGTCCTGTTTGTATACTAGGTGTATGCAGTGTTGTACATAGGACCAGTGTAGGAAATTAGTGTTCTCAGAGTTCTCATGAGAACACTGTTATAAATTTGTGAACAGTAAAATTTTTTACTGTTCACTATTAAAAAATTTTTTGAGAACAGTAAAATAATAATATTGTTCTCATAAGAATAATAATTAGCTATATAAATTTATACCAAAATTAAATAAAAATTCTTATTTAATTTTGATAAAAGGGATTTCAATTTGCTATAATAGCAATAATAACAACTCAACTTTGTTATATTGGTGTTTTTTTTTGAGAACACTAACCAATTGGTTAAGAACACTTGTAGCTAATATACTGTTCTTATAAGAACAGTGTTTGAGTCTGAAATTTCCAACACTGCATGGGACTATACTTGCTACCAAATTAGTGGCCCAAATCTCAAATAGTTAAAACCTATTTGGAATTTTAATATTGTAGCCCAAATAGTATTTACCTTTTATATATATTACAAATCCCAAAATCATTTCAAATCCTATATTTATTTCAAAATCCTAAAATTATTTCAAATCCCAAATATAAAAATCAAGAATATATTATCAATATATATATAGTACTTATTTATTTATAATAAGCTACCGTAAATGGCCAGATACAAGACTTGGGTCTGTTATATTTTACCAATTTTAAAATCTATAATAGACCCCGGGTATAGTACGCGACTAAGAGCTTATATCATGTAGTGTAAAAATTAGAGATGCACATACACTTTGCACTTATAATATGCAGTTCAGATTTTAAAAAAGAGCCACATTTAATTAAAGAAGATCCTGTGATTTGCACCCTGGTATAGTACATAGTGGGTCTACTATCTAGGGAGATCTTTTATTCAGCCATTTATGGAGATCTGTTAAAGCCAGGCACCATCACGTGACTTACAGCCAATCAAATTGTAAAATTTTGATCATCACGGATCAGCCCGATGAGACAAAAACAAAGAAAAAAGTGAAAAACACTAAAAATACAAGAAACGAGTGTTTAATCTGTCTCGGAGCATTAATAAAAAATAACGGGAAGGCAATTTTACCTATAAGACTTCTCTAACCCTAACTCCTAACTAACTCCTAACTAACCCTTACCCTAATTTTAATTAAAAAATAAAAAACATATAAAGGTACCTGGCTTTAACGGTCCCCATTTATAGTAATCAGTAATCTAGTAGCAATACATGTACAACATATATACAACATATGTAGTACATATGTACTATAATATTTGAATTTCAAAAGTTTCAACAAAAAAAAGCTTGTCATATAGTGTTTGTTGTGGTGGTTTGCTGTAGTTTGTTGTAGTAATTCATTGTAGTAGTTGGCTATAGTGTACAGTTGCCTCTTTTTAATCTGACACCTCTCTAATTTGAACACTATTAAACTCTCTTTAAACTAAACAAAATCTTCTAAAACATTTATAAATTTTATTATCCCTTAAACTGTAAGCAATTCCAGGCAAATTTGCCTGGAAAATTGCTATAAATATACTTATGATCTACTTTTTTTAAAATTTAAAATATTTAATTAAAATTTTTTTTGATAATATTTAAAAATAAAGATTATATTATAGTAGTATTTAATTTTATATTATAAGAAAAAAAGTTTAAGTTGTTTATAAGCTAAAAATAGACAAATTTTGAAAAAAATTTTAGCCAAAAAAATTATTTACTAATTCTTGGCGAACTCTATAAATATTATTTCTAGCCTCTTGTTTTTAATATATATTGTAGTTTATAAAAAGGATTACAACTTTTATTATTGCAACATTTGTGATTTACTTGTAAAAATTAAGACTTGTATTAGAAGTAAAAATTTTTTTTATAGACGGGAACATATAAAATTTAAGAAAATCCAAAGAAAAATTTTATAGTAAAAATTTTAAAATAAAAACTTTAAACTTTTATTACTTTAAAGGTTATTAATAACTTTAAAAAATTTTCATAATAAAGTTTATAAAATATATTTTAAAGAAAATATTCTATAAATAAAGTATACCCTATATTCTTAATAAAATTTTATTTTATTTAAAAAATTGTAAATATTTCTAAAAATTCCAGGCAAATTTGCCTGGAATACGGTTTAAGGGATAAAGTTCAAATTAGCCATATATAACATTTTAAGAACTGAACTTTTTCAATTTTTATATAGTAAAAATTAGCAGTCCTAGCAGTTTGGGATAAAAAGAGTTAACTGTACTTGTTATAGTAAATTTATTATAGTGTTTATTATAAACAAATTCATACTTTTCGTAGTTTATTTAATACAGCAATATCTCGCATAATCTATTTATATTTTAATATTAACTTTAGATATTTTCTAAACTAAAATAGTTATAACAATATTAACTAAAATATTTACTATCTTTTGTTATTGAATTTTCAATTAGCACTAAAATTTTTTTTTTGAAATTTTTTTTAAGAAGTTTTTTTTTTTAAGTTGAGTTGTGTTTTTTCAAGCCATTAAGTTTATATTATTGATATATATAAAATATTGCAATATTTTTGATATATAAATTTTCTTTTCTTATATATTAATATTTAGACAATGTAATTTTTTTTTGATTTCTTTAAAGGATATAATTATGTCAGATTTAGAACAAATTAAATAAACATTTGTGTGTATTTTATAAATACTAATATAAAATATTAACTTATTTATAATAATTATTACTATATTAGCAACAATAGAAAATTTTCAAAATATTAGTAATATAATAGATATTTATAGTAATTATAATAAATTACCAAATAGTTCAAGTAACAAATAATGAAATTGTTGGTCATCCAAGAGATAAAGTTTGAAACATATTACTAAAACAAACCATTCTAATAAAATATTATGATGCTATTTGTATATTTTGTAAAACAAGTTGAAAATAAGAAAAACCTATTACTTTGAAGTTTTATTTGACAATTAAATGTTCAAAAGTTTCAAATGATATTTGATCAAGCATTTATATGCAATAAGTAACAAAAGTAGTCAAAAAATAGCAGTTTTAACTATATATCCAAACAAAAAACTAAAATTCAATCAAACAATACTACTAAAATTAATAAAAATAAAACAAAACAGGACAATCAAGCTCTTGTTTATTAGTTTGTATATTTGGGCATACCATTTGTAGCAACTGCTTTATCATATTTTAGTAACTTACTTTGTTAGGGGAGTAACAAAAATCAGGTGATTTTTTAGAGGGGGAGGGGGTAAAAAAAGTTGAAATTATATATAAGAACCTGACTATATGGGGCGTTCCCTTTTAAAAGGGCCCATTTTTACATTTTTTTGAAAATTGAGTTTTCATTAGATTTATATAAATTTTGACATGATTGATATTTTTTAATTATAAATGAAAGTCGATTTGCATAATAAAAAATAGAGATAATGTAAAAGAAATATTACACGAAGTTGTCCAAGGCCAGCACATCACGAGATTACCCAATAGTTACCTGTTATATTTAACTAATTAAAATCATGAAATTTGATTAATCCCGGATCAGTCCGAAAATCAAAACAAACAGTTAAATTCAATTATCTCAAAATAAAATATATGTAAAAATGGGCTCTTTTAAAAGGGAACACCTATATATATATTAAGGAAGGTAGACCTCTGATAAAAAATAATCAGGTGATTAATAACACTGCCTTTATAGTATAATCTATCACAAAAAACAATTTTGGCTAGTTCTGTACTACAGTGCAAACAAACTAGTCCCAACCAATAAAACTGATATCATTCAAATTGCTAATCCTTCTTCAAAAAAAATAGTAACCAAAAAATACTATTTTAAAATGTTAATTCGAAACAAGTTAAATACTTCCACATTGTTAGAATTTTTGTAAATTTAATTTTAAAAAAATAATAGAGTGTAAAAGTTAGAACAATTTTATAAATAAACATGAAATTTGGCCACTCCACATATACTATTAGACCAAGAAACTTGGCTATTTTAAATATAAGAAATTTGGCCGGTTTATTCATACTACTATATTAATTTGGCCATTTTAAATATAAGAAATTTGGCTAGTTTATTCATACTATATATTAATTTGGTCAATATATATAAAAATTTGGCTACATTAGTGAATTGACCTATTTAAAAAATTATCACCCGAGTTACCTGATAGGTGGGCAATATGCTATCTGGTGTAACAGATCAGTTAAAAAAAGGCACTACCTAGGTCACTCTATAAATTACTTGACAGATTATTTGTTAGATTATCTGGGTTATGCTATACAAAATTAAAATTAATCATTAAATCACTTAATGATATTAGTAATTAGAACTTGAATATGTTCATGATCATAGTTTAAAAAAATAACTTAGATTGTTAAGTTACTTAATGATTTAAAATAAAACAACAATACAAATTACAGGGTTTGATTGTTCAATCAATAAGGTAATTAACAATGGATCAGGGGTTTAATCAATAAGTATTTAAAAGGGATAGATCAACCTACAGATTGATCTATCTGTTTTCATCTAATCTGTTGCTACCTAATCTGAGTCACCCACCCACCCATGGGTGATCCAAATGATACCCACCTGGATCAATTCACTAGACCACACACATATGGGCTCTCAAAAGTAGAAAACAGACAATTTGGCAGATCACGGGTTTTGAGAAAATCAGCAAAAACTATTTTGTTACACAAAATTAAACCAATCTAAAAATAGTATATTCATGATTAACTAACCTGTTTAAACAGGATTATTAGATCTGTAGACCTGTAGAATGCTTTTAAAATCTCAGTAAATCTATTTTTAGATTATAGCGTCAAAAGCTTTTAACCGTTGCATCACAAAAATTTATTAAGTGATCAGACTTTCATTATTAAGTAAAAAAGTTTGGGCTTTAAATTTTACACCTGATCAATCAAACAGGTTAATTTTCAAAAAATTGTCAAATTGTCTGGTTTCTACTTTTGAGGGCCCATATGTAGATATTTAGAAAAATTATTTGATTTTTGTATTTTATGTGACTATGACTAGTGCATATTTGTATTAGCATAATCTGCATAATCTGCATAAATCTAATTTTATTGCAAAAGCAAATGTGATACATAGCATATTTATATTATATAAAATTTGGCCATACTATATATAGTACCAAATTTGGCCATATATAGTAGAAGTATCAAATTTGCCGTATATAGTAGAAGTACCAAATTTGGCTATATAGTAGAAATACCAACTTTGGTCACGTTATATAATTTTAAAATTTGGCTGCTAAAAACTTTTATTGGTTAGAACTAGGTTGTCTGCACTATAGATTTAAAAATTGTTACTATTATTTTAAAGCTAAATAAAATTTTAAAAAATACTATCAACCTTATATTTTATAATTTTATAATAAATTATATATAAAGGGTATGCCATTTATTATATAATATTTTTTACTTAATAGCCGCATCCATTTATACATGGAAAACTATTAAAACCAGATACCAATCACGTGATCCAGCAATCATCAATCTAACCATCCAGAAATCAAAGCTATTATATATAATATGACAACCAATTAAATTAAGACAAAAATCTGGAGTAAATTTTATATATAAGGCATTATCTTGTTTATAGTAGCGTGTACAAACTTTTT
Organism: Gigaspora rosea; assembly: GCA_003550325.1. Lineage (NCBI taxonomy): Eukaryota > Fungi > Glomeromycota > Glomeromycetes > Diversisporales > Gigasporaceae > Gigaspora > Gigaspora rosea. Next base: position 80,543 of record QKWP01001731.1, on the reverse strand, counting down.
TAAAAAAAAGTGTTATAATATAAAGTTGTGAAAACTTAGAAATTTAGTCCAAACAATACTTATAAAATGCTTTCTGTAAAGAAATTTTGTTAGTACTCTACAAAGTACTGCTGATGAAAAAAAATTATATAGTAACGAAAAAAAAACTACAAAAAATGTATTATGTTTTGTTATTTTAATGCTTTTTTTTTGCGCTTTTTTTAAAGTGCTTATATTTACCAAAAGATCTTAGAGGAGTAACAAAATCAGGTGATTTTTTAGGGGGAAGAGGGGGTAAAAAAAGTTGAAATTATATATAAGAATCTAACTATATAAGGTAAATAGGGGTATTGTGGCCAGGTTAAAGTTTCTACTAATAAAATTTTTTTAATAAGCAAGTAGATTTTTGTATAATTTTTATTATTTTAACTATACTTAATAAAGAATAAATTACTGTAAAAAAATCTTTATATTATATATAGTTTTAGATATAAATAATTAGTGCACAAATATAATATAAAAACTAAATTCTAGAGGGGGGGAGTATTGTAGCCAATTATTTGACAGCGAATAACTTTTGATCTACCAGTCCATTTTGGATGATTTTACCACCAAAATGACTGTCTCAGTGAGACGATTCTAACAAGCAAAAATCGTTAAAATCCAATCACAGGATCCCAAAATCGTTAAAGGTAAATATGTAAAAATTTTGCAGATTTACTAATATGATTTTATAAAATATGATAAATTTATATCGATCTCAGGGCCTCGTGATTAGATTTTGACGATTTTATGCTTGTTAGAATCGTCTCACTGAGATGGTCATTTTGGTGGTAAAATCGTCCAAAACAGACCAGTGGATCAAAAGTTATTAACTATTAAATATTCTATATATATTTAATAATTAATTTAAATATGTGCAAAAATCTATATTTTGCATAAATGATGCTATCTTGATTTATACCATTCAATTCGTCTCGATAAGACAAATCGAATGGTATAAATTTCGTCCAATTCTGATCACTAGATCACAAAATATTTCACTTGGCCACAATACCCTCCTTGGCCACAATACACCCATTTACTTTATATATTAAAGAAGAGGAAGAGGGGAGGTAGTAGGGTTCCGCAATTTGATTTGATCTTCAAATATTTGAATCAAATATTTGATCAAATTCAAATTCAAATTTGACTATATTTGATTTGATCAAATTCAAATATGGCCAAATTTGATTTGATTTGACAAATATTTGATTTGATTTGAATATTACTATTAAAAATTCAAATTCAAATCAAATTCAAATTCAAATATTTGAATCAAATCAAATTCAAATCAGGGTCAATTTGATTTGATCAAATTCAAATTGATCCAATATTTGATTTGATTTAAATTTGAGGAACCCTAGGAGGTAGGCCTCTAATAAAAAATAATCAGGTGATTAATAATACAGCCCTTATATTCAAGTTATAAAAAAAAAAAAAGTAATAGAAACTTTTAGTAAAAAAAATTCTTCCCAAGTAATAAATATAGACTTTCTATAGCAAATATTTTCTGAATTTTGGACAAGACCTCTTATAGCAAACATCGAGTATTGATTATTTTTTGAACAAACTACTTTACCAGATGCCTTCACAACATATTTAACCACAAGTTTTATGCCTAACCAAAGACGCACATTACTTTTTAATGTTCAATAGCCATCCGAAGTACCAGTGAACAAATTTGATACAAAATGGTAACCTTTAGTCACAAACATTTAAGTGAAATATAGGTCTAAGAATCATGTTAATAGAAATTATAGAAAACCTTTGTATGCTACTTTAATAAACTCTTTAAATCAAGCACACGCAAAAAGAATGCTCCAAATGTGAAACAAAGGTTCAAGAGACAAATTTATATTTTGCAAAAATAAAAGTAATATGGTTTGTTACTATACAAAAAGTACATGTTGACCGTTTTCAAGGCTCCTTTGATTATGCATATGAGTTAGAAGAAAATAAAAAATTAAAACAATTCTAAGCTGTTTGAGTTTTAGTAGAAAAGGAAGCGATTAAGAATTATTTTGTCTGCAATAGTTAGTGCAATTAAGGAGTATACAAATGAAAAGTTGGATCTTGGCATGAGTATAAAGAAATTAAAATAGAAGAAAGTCGCCAATATAAAGTATAAAGCCCATGGTTTTTAAAATACTTATTTAATTGGTATTTCTAATTTAACTCAATATATACGGAATATGACTTTGTTCTTAGAAAAAGAGAGTTATCAAATTGAATTGTATAGAATTCATTACCAATTTACTCACAGTCTTGTTTTTGCACATCCAAAGCAACTCAAAAAGCTTCAAAAGTATAGATGGTTAACTTTTATAGATTCTATAAACAAACCAAATAAATATGACTGGCATTTGTTTACATTGTATATTTGGGATAAATATGGCTATTGGGACTTTAGTAGTAATTTTTTGCTAGTAATAAAGATAGCAATACAATTACAGAAATATTGACGATAATGCAGCGACTTTGTAGTCCTTGAAAAACCCATTCATTTCTTTCTATTAAACCAAAGTAGTGTAGAAGCTAGAAGCATTATGGCAGCTTTTCCAGGTCTTCAGAAAGGTGAACAGGAATATGAAATTATTTTCTGCATCATATATGTTATGCAGGCTTGGATGAATAAAATCTATGATACAAAAACTTAGAACAAGATGATTCAAGCCATGCACAAGTAAACAAAAATTGGTTGTGAAATGTTTGTCCAAAAATCAATTAATGAATATTTTCTCCCTTCTATTAAAAAATATATTACAAGGTACTATTCGAAAAATACTTACCAATAGGTACTTTGGGCCCTTTAACATTCTCTGTTACTTTTGTAAATAACATTAATAAATGCTTTGGAATCATATCATAGCAAGTTAAAGAGAATGCTCTCTTCTCAATATAGTTTAATTGGCACATATGATAAGATTGTTGTGCTTAACTTGAAAAAATACTTAGACTCAAATTATGTTGCATTTGAATTTTGTGTTAAAAAATTTTGTCCCCTGTCATTAATAATGACACCTTTAAGAAAATTTATAAGTTCCTTTTTCCAATTCAATAATTAATAGTCAGTGAAATTTTTGCTACCAATAATAGAGTAAAAAAGAGGAAGAAATTGCTTAGTTTAATGTTATTTGAGTACCACTGCCTTTTTTTCACAAATATATGCTCCCTTGTAAGCATATCTTTCATGAACAAAAGCACGGTCCCAAAGATTACTGATAATTAGTGCTTGAAGGCAATTTTAATGATTATTTGATAAGGGTGGATTTGAAATTTATGAATACCATAAGTTAGTAAATATAGAATCTAAAAAAGATAAAATCGATAAAACTGCAGAAGATAAAAAACTTACTATTAACGAGTGATAGAAAGAATATGTAACTAGTACTGGAATATCGAGGAAAAGAGTGATGAAATGGAAATGGCTAAATTTATTCGAAAATTAAAATTTTGTTTAGGCCCAGTTCTAAAATAAAATAAAAAAATAAAAAATAAAATAGTTACGTAATGTTAGAGAAATATTCAATATCAGTGATTGTTATCATAAGTTTGATACTTTGTTTTTGTTTTGATCATAATATTATATAATCTAATTGGTCAATCATACTTTAATAACTATTACCACTAGTGACAAACATATTTTTTCTAAATTTAAACCAAAAAATATTATAAAATAGAGTAAAGTTATTTGTCACATAAGCGACAGCGGCTTATGTATCACCAAACCAATCAGATTTCAGGATCTCGTATAATGTAACACGATCAGAAAATTCAAAACAAACCTTCATTTTATCAAAAAACAACAAAAATCACTTATTACTCAAAATCTGCATAGGAAACCACTTTCCGTGCTCTAACAAAAAGTTTTCCTTGAGCGATTTCACTATATACCCCAAACCCTGACCCTAAACCTAGGTGCTTACCCTAACCCTAAACTAACAAAAACAAAACTTTATTAATAAAGAGGTGATCTACAGGTGACATTATCACATGCGTCGCATATAACTTAATCCTTTTAATAAAATCTATCGTAATACAGTAATACAGTAATAAATAAACACTAATCTAACCCTAATAAGCATTAAACTCTAAATTCTTTAAACTCTAAACTCTAACTCTAACTCTAAAAATCTACTTTAGTTTTATGCTTATAATAAGTAGCTTTCTTTTCTTGTTTTTTTTTTTTTATTTCACTAACATTATTTTGTAGGTTTGTGCTTCTCCGGAAATGGTGATTTAGAATTTCTCTCCTTTCTTGTGTTTGTGCTTCTCCGGGATTGGTGATTTGGACTTACTTTTATTAGTGCTTCGTCAGTAATGGTGCTTTGGACATTCTCTTCTTTCTTGTGTTTGTTCTTCGCCGGCTTGGTGCTTTGGACTTTCTCACCTTTCTTATGTTTGTTCTTGTCGGGTTTGGTGCTTAAACTTTTCTTCCTTTCTTGTGTTTGTTCTTCTTCGGGAATGGTGATTTGGACTTTCTCTCCTTTTTTGTGTTTGTGATTTNGCAATTTGATTTGATCTTCAAATATTTGAATCAAATATTTGATCAAATTCAAATTCAAATTTGACTATATTTGATTTGATCAAATTCAAATATGGCCAAATTTGATTTGATTTGACAAATATTTGATTTGATTTGAAAATTACTATTAAAAATTCAAATTCAAATCAAATTCAAATTCAAATATTTGAATCAAATCAAATTCAAATCAGGGTCAATTTGATTTGATCAAATTCAAATTGATCCAATATTTGATTTGATTTAAATTTGAGGAACCCTAGGAGGTAGGCCTCTAATAAAAAATAATCAGGTGATTAATAATACAGCCCTTATATTCAAGTTATAAAAAAAAAAAAAGTAATAGAAACTTTTAGTAAAAAAAATTCTTCCCAAGTAATAAATATAGACTTTCTATAGCAAATATTTTCTGAATTTTGGACAAGACCTCTTATAGCAAACATCGAGTATTGATTATTTTTTGAACAAACTACTTTACCAGATGCCTTCACAACATATTTAACCACAAGTTTTATGCCTAACCAAAGACGCACATTACTTTTTAATGTTCAATAGCCATCCGAAGTACCAGTGAACAAATTTGATACAAAATGGTAACCTTTAGTCACAAACATTTAAGTGAAATATAGGTCTAAGAATCATGTTAATAGAAATTATAGAAAACCTTTGTATGCTACTTTAATAAACTCTTTAAATCAAGCACACGCAAAAAGAATGCTCCAAATGTGAAACAAAGGTTCAAGAGACAAATTTATATTTTGCAAAAATAAAAGTAATATGGTTTGTTACTATACAAAAAGTACATGTTGACCGTTTTCAAGGCTCCTTTGATTATGCATATGAGTTAGAAGAAAATAAAAAATTAAAACAATTCTAAGCTGTTTGAGTTTTAGTAGAAAAGGAAGCGATTAAGAATTATTTTGTCTGCAATAGTTAGTGCAATTAAGGAGTATACAAATGAAAAGTTGGATCTTGGCATGAGTATAAAGAAATTAAAATAGAAGAAAGTCGCCAATATAAAGTATAAAGCCCATGGTTTTTAAAATACTTATTTAATTGGTATTTCTAATTTAACTCAATATATACGGAATATGACTTTGTTCTTAGAAAAAGAGAGTTATCAAATTGAATTGTATAGAATTCATTACCAATTTACTCACAGTCTTGTTTTTGCACATCCAAAGCAACTCAAAAAGCTTCAAAAGTATAGATGGTTAACTTTTATAGATTCTATAAACAAACCAAATAAATATGACTGGCATTTGTTTACATTGTATATTTGGGATAAATATGGCTATTGGGACTTTAGTAGTAATTTTTTGCTAGTAATAAAGATAGCAATACAATTACAGAAATATTGACGATAATGCAGCGACTTTGTAGTCCTTGAAAAACCCATTCATTTCTTTCTATTAAACCAAAGTAGTGTAGAAGCTAGAAGCATTATGGCAGCTTTTCCAGGTCTTCAGAAAGGTGAACAGGAATATGAAATTATTTTCTGCATCATATATGTTATGCAGGCTTGGATGAATAAAATCTATGATACAAAAACTTAGAACAAGATGATTCAAGCCATGCACAAGTAAACAAAAATTGGTTGTGAAATGTTTGTCCAAAAATCAATTAATGAATATTTTCTCCCTTCTATTAAAAAATATATTACAAGGTACTATTCGAAAAATACTTACCAATAGGTACTTTGGGCCCTTTAACATTCTCTGTTACTTTTGTAAATAACATTAATAAATGCTTTGGAATCATATCATAGCAAGTTAAAGAGAATGCTCTCTTCTCAATATAGTTTAATTGGCACATATGATAAGATTGTTGTGCTTAACTTGAAAAAATACTTAGACTCAAATTATGTTGCATTTGAATTTTGTGTTAAAAAATTTTGTCCCCTGTCATTAATAATGACACCTTTAAGAAAATTTATAAGTTCCTTTTTCCAATTCAATAATTAATAGTCAGTGAAATTTTTGCTACCAATAATAGAGTAAAAAAGAGGAAGAAATTGCTTAGTTTAATGTTATTTGAGTACCACTGCCTTTTTTTCACAAATATATGCTCCCTTGTAAGCATATCTTTCATGAACAAAAGCACGGTCCCAAAGATTACTGATAATTAGTGCTTGAAGGCAATTTTAATGATTATTTGATAAGGGTGGATTTGAAATTTATGAATACCATAAGTTAGTAAATATAGAATCTAAAAAAGATAAAATCGATAAAACTGCAGAAGATAAAAAACTTACTATTAACGAGTGATAGAAAGAATATGTAACTAGTACTGGAATATCGAGGAAAAGAGTGATGAAATGGAAATGGCTAAATTTATTCGAAAATTAAAATTTTGTTTAGGCCCAGTTCTAAAATAAAATAAAAAAATAAAAAATAAAATAGTTACGTAATGTTAGAGAAATATTCAATATCAGTGATTGTTATCATAAGTTTGATACTTTGTTTTTGTTTTGATCATAATATTATATAATCTAATTGGTCAATCATACTTTAATAACTATTACCACTAGTGACAAACATATTTTTTCTAAATTTAAACCAAAAAATATTATAAAATAGAGTAAAGTTATTTGTCACATAAGCGACAGCGGCTTATGTATCACCAAACCAATCAGATTTCAGGATCTCGTATAATGTAACACGATCAGAAAATTCAAAACAAACCTTCATTTTATCAAAAAACAACAAAAATCACTTATTACTCAAAATCTGCATAGGAAACCACTTTCCGTGCTCTAACAAAAAGTTTTCCTTGAGCGATTTCACTATATACCCCAAACCCTGACCCTAAACCTAGATGCTCACCCTAATCCTAAACTAACAAAAACTAAACTTTATCGATACAGAGGTGATCTACAGGTGATATTATCACATGTGTCACATATAACTTAATCCATAAAATAAAAAGCAAAAAAAATTATAAATAAAAAAAAGTAAAAAAATTTTTATAAAATTATAAAAAATTAAACTAAAATAAAATAAAAAAAAATTAAAATTAAAAACAACTTAATTTAATGGTGCTTTTAGACATCTCTCGTGAGAGATATATCTTTCTGCGGGAAATATATATCCAATCAATCAAAACCTGTGAATATCATTCTGAAGTACTACTCAAGCTATGCCTATTTGTACTACTCAGACCTTTATTTTACCAATCAACTTCGGACAAAATTCGTTTGCCTGATCAAATTTGATCGCGTAGCATACACAATAAAGTGTAATTAATAACGAATTAAAAAAAAAGACAAGTGTAACGAATGATGAAATCATATCAAATTTATTAAAAAAAACGTAATAGAAGCATAACCGAATTTATTAACAGAAAAAAAGATATATACAGTATAACAAAAAGCACCATCACAAACCCAACAAGGAACGAACAACAAACAGCACACAACAAAATGTCAACAGCACAACGAGGTCACACTGAAACGACAACTTCAATAACTCTAGTAATGATGGCCAATGGTAAAATCACATCTGAAAGAAAAAAGAATTAGTAAAAAAAAACAAAACCAAATTAACGGTTCCAAAACGAAAACGTACTAAAAAATAGCGACTTCAATGGTTTTAGTAATGCTGTTCCAATAGTGAAATTACACCTGAAAAAAGAAAAGGTTAGTACCAAATATATATATATATATATAAACAACAGCCCCAAAAAGAAAACTTACCCAAAAACAGTAATTCTAATAACTCTAGTAGTGACGGTTCCAACAGCGAAATCACATCTAAAAGAAAAGAAATATAACTTATAGAAAAAAAAAATTAATACCCAAAATGAAAAACGTACCCAAAAACGACAACCCCAATAGTTTTACTAATGCCGGCTTTAATGGCGAAATCGTATCTGAAAAAAGAGAAGCGTTAGTACCTAAATAAAAAAAAAAACAAGCAATGGCGAAATCACGCCTGAAAGGAGAGAAATATATAAAAAAAAAAAAGAAACAAAAAAAACCCAAGACGAAAAACTTATCTGAAAATGGCGACCCAGTAACAACGGCTCCAACGACGAAAACATACCCAAAAAAAAAAGAAATATATAAGAAAAAAAAAGCCCCAAGATAAAAAACTTACTCTCCAGTACTAAGGCTCCAACAGCAAAATCAAAAGAAAAAAAGCATACAATGACACTTGCAATGACACTTGAGATGACAACGGCAAAGGCACCAACTAGCAACGACACCAACAACAACGAAACCAATGATGGCAACAAAACTGAAAAATGGCAAAAAAAAAAAATCAGTAAATGCAAAAAAAAAAAAAAGAAGCAAAACAATACTAGATAAACAAAAAAAAATACAGAAAAAGAAAATCTACTTATCTATTTTACGGGGATGAACCAACCCCTGATCTGGCATTGGTACGCCGGGTAGGAGATATATCACCTAGGAAGATATATCTCTCGCGGAAGATGCCTATAATTTCCCTAATTTAATTTGTAAATAAAAAAATAAAAATAATAATTAATTAAAAAAATAAAAATGAAATTTAAAAAAAATATAAATAAAAATAAAATAAATAAAATAAAAAATAAAATAAAAAAATAAAATAAATAAAAACAAAATAAAAATGATAAGTAAATAATAACCTGATAAGTTAAATAAACAATAACGATAAGTGTACATATCTATATATTGATATTTTTAAAAAAAATAAATCAGGTTGGCTTCAGATTATAACCCAACCTGCTTTACTGAAACTTAAAAAAAAGTATATACCGGTATGTTTTTATAATAAAATAATAATATTTTGAAAATATAATAAATATGCTTTTATATAAAAAAATATTTTAATAATATTTTTATAATATATTAATAATATAATAAAAATTTTAAAAATAAAATAAAAATTTAAATCTGTTTTAAAAATATTATAAAATTATTATAAAAACATTATTATTATTATTTAAAAATAACTTAAAATAAACTTTTAAAAATGTTTTTAATACATTATTAAAAATATTGTAAAAATATTATTATTATATTTTAAAAAAAAATTTAAATAATTTTTTTAAAATATTTTTAAAACATTATTTTAATATTATTAAAAATATTATAAAAACATTATTATTATATTTTAAAAATATATTAAAATAAGTTTTTTAAAAATATTTTTTAAACCAAAATTATTTTTAAAAAATGCTTATATCTCGTAATTTTGCTTATGAAACCATCCTTCGTATTTTAACAAAAAATCTTTTTTGCGAGATTTTGGGGTAAACACATTTGTCTAAATCATTATATTATTGATTTGTTTTATTTATATTATATTTAATATTATAAAATATATTATAATATGATATATTTATATAATATAAATATTTATATTATACTATAAATATGAAATTTATTTAGTTTAATAATGTTTTAAAAATGTTTTTATTAATATTACTAAAACAGTTTTAATATATATTATTTATATTATTATTATTAACTTATAACTAGTAATTATAACGTTTTTTAAAATATAATAAAAACATAATTAATATATAATAATAATATTTTCAATTTTTTTATAGTTTCAGTGAAGTGATAAGTTAATGACAATAAGTTAATTTCAATAATTTAAAAAAAATAATAATAATTTAATTAAAAAAAAAGCCATACTTAGAGCACTGACATTTATTACCTAATATCCATTTACTATAGGGGCTTACCCCACCCCCAGGTAAGATCTATAAATAGAATTTTAGCCAATCAAATTTAACTAAGGTAAGATTTTTCTTAACCCCCACCCTTAAAATATTACTTAATAAATGTCAGCGCCCTTATCTGTATATCAATATAAAAAAAATAAATTGGATTTGCTTTGAATTTATTTTTTTTTTTTTATATCTGGACGATCCTGCCTTTATTTATTCGTAAATGCCTAGTGACTGGTGTCTGTACCGAAGTACGTATACAGTATACCAAATTACACCCAAATAAAGACTCACTCGATACAACAGGCGACCTGCCATTTTACAAATTTGTTTCTGTCGGGGTCCCAATGCTTGTTGAGACTTGATTCCCAAACATCACTGACCGGGTTGCTAATGCCATGTCAGGATCGTACTCCTTTCCTTAAATTCTTCCTTCTTCATAAAGGGCAAATGAAAAAGGGGGAAAGTAAAAAGAAACTACCAAGAAAACGAACTATACAAAAAGAAAAAAACCAATATAAAAAAGAAAAAACAAAGAAAAGAAGCTAATCCTGACACGGGAAAGCAGAAAAAGAAAAAAACAAAAGAAAGAAAAAAACGATTCTGACTATTTATAAAAATTATATAATACTGCGCAAGGAAACACCTCGCCAAAGTATTATATGTACATAAAAGAAACAAAAGAACGTTCTGGAATTTAGTTTCGCAGATCTGCCTACTCCATTGTGCCACGTTTCATTACACGTCCATTCCTGTTTATCAACTTGCATGCTTTCTTCCTAATTAGGATAGGAACAACAATGCTGATCTTTTGGAGGGGGTATGCCGGATTTCCCACTTTTCGTCACAAATTCCAGAAAAACTGCGTCAAGCGAGAATATGGTAGTGGGTATACGGTTGAAAGTGTTTTTGTAACCAAAAAACCTTAGAGAGAGTGTTGAGAAACTTATTTTTTAGTTCACCGCCTAGCCAAGCTGAAATATCTTCGTCGATGAAAGAGAACTTCCACCAGAATTTCTTGTACCAAGGGCACCTACTGCTAGTTATCTTGCACAACTGACGCTTCTGGCTTGTGTGTCGAATATATAAAGAAGTTCCCAAAATATAGGAAAAGGTTGACCTTTATACGTGTAAAAACCAATATTAGTACTTGGCTTTGAATTTATAAATCCAAATAAACAAAAAGAATATATAATTTATCCCTTAGATTGTAGTAGAACACAGGCAAATTTGCCTGTGTTTTTGCACTTTTTTAGCTCTGATTTACTTTTTTAAAATACTAAAATAATTAAATAAAACTTTGTACAATTATATTTGAAAATAAGGATTACTTTTTTGCAAAATTAGTTTTTATATTATAAGAAAATAAATTATAGTTACATATAAGCTGAAAATAGATAATTTTAAGAAAAAATTTTTTTAAAAAATTTTATTACAATTTTTCTGCGATCTTATTTAGTTTTAGTTTTAGAACTATAGTTCTTAAGACAATATTGTAGTTTATATAAAGGATGATAACTTTCATTATTGCAACTTTAATGATTTACTTGTAAAAATTAAGACTTGTATTAGAAGTAAAGATTTTTTTTATAGACGGGAACATATAAAATTTGAAAAAATCTAAAGAAAAATTTTAATAGTAAAAATGCCAATACAAGAACTTTAAACATTTATTATATTAAAGTTTTCTAATGATTTTAAAAAAATTTTATAACAAAGTTACTAAAACAAAACTTAAAGAATATTTTTTACTTGGAAAAGATATGGCTAAAATCAATATTTAAAATTTTATTAAAAATTTTAAAATACACAGGCAAATTTGCCTGTGTTACAATCTAAGAGATAATTCTGGGTTTATAATACAAAAATAAAATAAGCTATTTCTCTATTAAGTTCAAATTTCTTAAAAAGTCATAACTTTTGAAAATAAGCTACTCTAGTTTTTTTACTCAAAATTATACAAAAAAAGGTAGCTTATTTTTGGAATCTACAGTAGTACAAGGATCCTATTTTATGAATTTAAACAAAAACTCTTGAAATTTGAAAAACAAAAAATAGTTTTTTGCAATTATCTTGGCATTTAGTAGACCAATTTGAATGAACTTTTTTTTAAAATAAAGTTTTAACAAAAAAAATTCATTCAATTTTGAAATATATTTTAGAAAGGAATAATCGATCATAATTGTGGGATGGTTTAATGTTTAAGGGAGGTGTCATTAATTACCTGATTTTTTAGGGGGTGGGGTCAGGCCTAAAGTTAGGTTATATATATTATATATATTATATATATATATCAGATATAGTATATAATTATTATAGAATAGGGTGAAACCTGAGTTGCAAAATAGTGAAATCCACTTTGTAGATCAGGTTAGGGTGAAATTCGTGTTTTATGTTTTTTATTATAGAAAAGCAGATTTCACCCTCACGTGATGATCATAGCAGGTTTCACTATTTTACAACTCAGGTTTTACCCTGTCGTATTATTATTATATATAAAAATTATATAATATAATCTTTAATTAGTAATTCGTGAGAGATGGAAAGAATTACTATAGTAATACTATATATACATGTGGGGATATTAAATATAATAAAAATAATTAATACCGATAATCTAGAGCCGGAATTAAAATTTCTCAATTCCTGTCAAGTTAACATCTTTTGTATTGCTAACCAAACTATAGAGGCAAGTTTTTTCTTTCTAATGGTGGTAAAATCATCAAAATTGGCCTAATATATCAAGAGATATTTTCATTTTTGTTTTTGTGATCATATGAAATTTCTTTGCAGATCTGCAAAGAAATTTCATATAGCCACAAAAGCAAAAATAAGAATACCTCTTGATATATTAGCCCAATTTTGATGATTTTACCACCACTAGAAAGAGAAAACCTGTTTCTACAGTTTGGTTATCAATACAAAAGATGTTGGCTTGACAGGAATTGTGAATTTTAATTCTGGCTCCAGATTATACGTATTAATTGTTTTTATTATTTAATATCCCCATTTCTATATATAGAAATTCTGTACATCTCTCGCGAATTACGAATTAAATATTAATAACTTTTGATCTACTGATCCGATTTAGATGATTTAACTACCAAAATAATCCTCTCGATGATTCGATTCTAATGAATCCAAAATCATTCAAATTTGATTACGTGATCCAGAGATCGTTAGGGCAGTGTCATTAATCACCTGATTATTTTTTATCAGAGGCCTACCCCCCTCCCTCTTTCTTAATATATAAATAGTCAGGTTCTTATATATAATTTCAACTTTTTTTACCCCCCTCCCTCCTAAAAAATCACCTAATTTTTGTTACTCCCCTTAGAGTTTTGTGTTATATTTACTATAACACAAAACCCTAATGATTTATGGAGCACATAATCAGATTTGGATAATTTTGGATTCATTAGAATCGTCATATCGAGAGGATCATTTTGGTAGTTAAATCATTTAAATCGGATCAGTTGATCAAAAGTTATTAATATATATATATATATTTTTTTATGTCAAAGTTCCTGCTCTGGGTGAGAGTTTATTTAATCAAGTCTGTGGATCAAGGGTGCCTCTTTGGGCACCCCACAATTGAGTTACATTGAATAAGGGTACAACTAGCCACACGTACAACTTTTGGTTGTATAATTGAAGTAGTCCACCTGAAGGTTCTACACTAGCTGCCATACCTACAACCCAACTAGGGGAGATTGCCTATTTAAACCCTCTGGTCCAAGCTTCGCATGTCAATCCTACTTGTATCACCAGCACAGCCCTCTGATACATTAGTCAGTCGAAGACAGTTCCGGATGCTAACTACATCCCCTTAGGACTACTTCAGTATCTTGTGTTACCTACTTCTGCCCTTGTAAGGTTTACACTAACCCCGGTACCCACCATTACTTTCCTACCGGTCTATCACCGAATACCCCAAACTTCCAATCTAGTTGGCCCGGAAGGGTTGATCTACCTAGCATTAGGTGCTACTATGGTTTTTCTTATCCTGGTATCTAATTCCGGAACATAGATCCTTTTCCTTTGATACAACTCTAGCGGCCAGGTTGGTAGACCCTCTCCTTCGAAGGTCATATCATCTAGTTCTCTAGCTCCGGTTTTTGATATTTTGGTTCTGGTAGCACTGTCAAAGATCGTTGCTACCTCCTTACTCGGGACTTTCCAAATGGGTTTCCATTTTTCTGGTTCCTTGGATTTGTCTGTGTCACTAGACACAACTTCGCCCAAAAGCTCCTATTCGAGATAGTAACCAAGGACTACAGGTGATACACCCAACCGATTGACAGGAAACAGTTACCATAACACAGATCTATTTTTCCAAAGTGTCGGCAGTGGGATTTGAACCCTAGACCTGCTGCCATTTGGGGGATGACAACTTACCAACTTCCCTAAGTCGCCACACCCTTAAAAGTTATTAATATTTAAAATTATATTATATAAATTTATATATATATAAATTTTTATATAATTTGATTGGCTAATTTTTAGAGTCAGGTAGGGGGGAAGGGGATAGACTACTAAGTAAAAAAAACAAGTGATTAATAACACTTCTTTAAGGATGATAAGTAAATATAGTTTTGTTATTTTTAGCAAATTAGATCAAAATTGGCCAAAATTCTGTTATAATCTATATAAAAGATATCTGAGGTCCTGAAATATCTTCAATTTATTATGCTTAGAATACAGAACAGTAGTATTCCGCACAGATTGAATTGGATAGATGTTTTAAAAAATCCAGATCTGATCTGAAAACCAGATTAGATTCATATTCAAATTTGAATTAGAAGCCAAAAGATCTGAATTCAGATCTGGATTCGATATAGTTACGATATAATTCATAAGAAGACATTTATATGATTGGTTAATTTTGTCAATCTACTCATGATTGCCTATAACAATTAACTAATCAAATTATATAGTTTTTAATATGTTTATCATTTTATATGTATACTAGAAAAATGAAAGAAACTTTGCTTAAAAAGCTTACAAGCCAACAATTATATACAAAGAATTTATTATATAAAATTAAAAAACATATATATATATGTAAGTGTAATAAAATAATATTTATTATTAAAAACCTGAACCCATTAAAGAGTTAAGATGTAAATAAATTATTAGTGAAGCTATCTTTATTTTTTATTTAGTATCTTTTTTGAAAGTTAAAGTAAATCAATCTTATTTACCAGGAACGGAGTGATGAAATCACGAAGTGTATGGTTTAGTTAAGAAAAAAATGATGTACGTTCCCAAAATCTAAATGCCAATTGGTCAGCATGATCATAATTGTCACGGTTTGCTTATACTTCACGACATCGCAAAATGTTACCAGGTAAAGATTAATAGATGTATTTATTTTGAATGCTAGAAATTACTTAACGATACTTATTATATATTATTCGACAAAAAATTTAATAGACTTTAGTTTATTATTAGAGCCAGATTGTTCGTTTCAAAAGAACAGACCTTAGCAAACCTTGCAAGTTTTTTTTAGCCTCCGGTACGCTAGTTGTTTAATATAACTAGTAAATTTTTGAGAGCTGATATATACTATATCACGAAAACCATATTAATATTGATTTTTGACAAGGTGTATTTATTTATCGCAAAAATCATATTAACCTTGATTTTTGACAAGGTGTATTTATTAGGATTGCAAATTTCAAAATATTCACAAACTTTGATTAACCATTTTGTCGATTAATCTTAGATACAAATAAAAAAAAAAAAAAAAACTGCTACTGTTTTTGAAGTTTACTAATACATATGTAAAAAAATTGCACGTAAAATAAATATACCCATAAAAAATCTTTATTATGCTCGTTAAACAATGCTATATTTCTCTAACTCTAATATACCTTCACGCTACAATGCATAACTACGCATTGTTTTGAGCACTGGTGCAGTATTCTATGATACGTGTTTAATAATTTCGATTTACTTTTGTACTGAATAAATATATATAAATAATTATACACAACTATATTATATAACAATTGAGACGCACATCAAAAATATCGGCCTGAAATGATAAATTTTGCCAAGGGTCTAAAAATTTTACTAATGAAATCGTAGCTGTTCATTAAGTGAAAAGTCCCAGCCGATAATTTTGCTATAGAACCTACTGACCACATGGGCCTAAATTCGACCGGGAATTTTGGAATTGCCCTGTAAAAATCGAGTCGATTCTACAAATAAAAAAATGATATATGATGATAAGTCAACGGAAAATGACTTATAAAGAATGATCAACGGATTGAGTTGACGATGAAATTTATAAAAGAAAGATCTACGGGTTGATGAAATTGTGAAATGACTTATAAAAAAAATATCTACGAGTTGATGAGACTGTTTAATAACTTATAAAGATAGATCTACGGATTGATGAGTCAACGTTGAAATTGTAGTATAGATATTGCGCCTCCATTTGTGAGTTATATTTGCTAAACTTACGTTACCTATATCAATTGTCTGATCCACTAAATTTAGCTTCTGATATTTCTGCTCAGTTTTATCAAAGAAATCATACAATAGATCATTCATCTAATACGCTAAAATATATATAAACTTGAATTCTGCTCTTTCAAAATTTATATCGCATAACTTCGCAAAAAAAAAATAAAAATCAAAAGCCCAACTTAGCTAAACAATCGTATTTAATTATCAATCTAAACAACTCTTAACATGACAATTATTGAAACTAGAGGTGCTGCTCGAAATAGAAAAAAACGTGAACGAAGAGCAGCTACACGTAAAGTAATTGAAGAGTATATAAACGACTCAAATTTACCTTTAATAAAATTAAATCTTGAAGTTACATCTTCAAATTCTCTATAGTAGATGTTCCCAAATTACATTCCTTACGTTATAAATTATCCCTCTATATATATATTTTTTATGTTCCCGTTATTATCGTCAAAGTCTTTATCTATAGTGAGGAAGAGAATGTAAAATAACCAAATTCGTACTACCCACTCTTATATAGTAATTTAGAAATTGATAAATCCTGTGACCTATTGTTGTCGTCATTATTATATCAATCAAAGTTATAATACTAAATTACCATTAATTATCTCATGACACGTGACCCCGAAATACCTGAAAAATAGAATAAAGAAAAACTATTAGTGTTGGATTTACATAATATATATATACAAATAAGAGTTATGGTCTTGTTCTATCATCGATTTTAGTTATTGTTAAATATATTGTATTATTTAGTTACCACTCTATTATTTATGCTTGTATACTGTTCCTGGTTTTAGCGTGACAACGTCGCGCAGCTACCTAATTATTATCATGTCCTATTAGAGATACTGTACAACATAACCTTTAGTCTATATCTATTTAATGAAACAATAATATTCATACATATATATATTATCAACCTACTACTTAATCTGAAGTTACTATAGTACTAATGTTTTAACTCTATAATATTTAGAATATGTAAAATAAGAACATTAGTATAGGCAAGGGAAGTACAGTCATTCATATATTACTGAATTCGAAATGTTAAATCCTAGGCCCAAAGTTGCAGGAACCCGGCTAGTTGGAGCAGCATGCAGGCTTGAGATACTTACCCAATGTGGTAGAGGTAGCTGCATGGCTTGAGATACAAAATCCCGAGAAGTACGCCAGTAGGTGATCTCAGATATACCAATCTGGAAGCACAAAGCGCCTACCTGGCAACGTACACCAAATTGGAAGTGATATACTAAGTAGTGTGAGTAAAGTGGCAGACATGTGAATACCAATTGTTGGTTGGAGAGGGATGTACATACCAGGTCAGTTATATAAATAGGAATATAGAAGGCTCTGGTGGGTTTTAGATATGAATAAATGGTTGTATAACCTAAAGTCCTAGTTCCAATACCTGTATATAATATGTATGTACTTTGGCAATATGTCAACTTACTTAATTGACAATTCGCGATAGAAGGAAAATTTTAACCAAGAGAGATTTTTATAATAAAACATAATAAAATATGTTAATACAGGAATCATGATTCCTATAGTTTTATAAAAGTTTTCAAATTTTAATTGCTTGTAACTTTTTATTTACCTGACTAATTTTACCGATCTAGCTATTATTAGAATCACAAAAACTAGCTCTACAACTTTTATTAGAAGTCTACAAGATGTTAACTTAATAAAAATTTTACTTTACATAGTCAGGAATGCTGATTTTTGTATTTTATATGTAATTTATATTAAGTGTTATGTATTTTATTAATACAAATTCTCCTTTTTTCGCGAATTGTCAATTAAGTATTAATAAAAGTTTGGGGCAGGAGCTATACCTGAGGTTCTCTCTAATATAAAAAAAAAAACTTTAATATAAGCTTTTTGTTGTAATGGTGTATTAAATAGTATAGAAAAGTCCTTTAAATTTAGATCTTATATATAATATCTCAAACTTTCTTTTTTTGTTGCCTGTTTCTAGCAATTTAGAGCTTACATATAGTTAACATAACTAGTACTATAATAAATAGTAAAAATATTTACTTCTAAGAGAAGTTCTTGGGTTTACTATAGTTCACGACATCTAAAGACTAAAACATGTGACTTGTCCCATTTTAAAAAATTTTCTATTGAAATTTACTATTTTTTTGATTTCTTGTATTTTGATTGGTCAAAATATTTTTTTCAAAAAATTTTTTTTAATTAAAATAACAAATTAGCCAATAGCAAGAGGCCAAACATGTAACTTGTCACATTTTCATTAATTTTTTGACATATCATATAAAAATTAAGCATTTTTAAACTAATATAAATCAAAAATATATAATAATTATTTTAAAAATAAAGCCGCTAAGTTGTAGTAAATTAATTTGGCTACAATTTAGCAACTTTCTTTTTCTCATATCTTTTATGTATCAAGAGCTATTAATTTTTGAAATTATTTTAATCTTTAGATATTGCGTACTGTAATTATTTTTAATTATTTTTGCACTGTAATTCTTTTGAAATAAAAAATGGCTTTTACAATGATTTTTTGTTAAATGTTACATTCTTTTAAACTATATAAATAAGTTACCTGAGCAATTAATTATATCAGCCAATCAGACAAATGTCTGTCTGTTTATAAAGTACAACCAATCAGTGTGAACAGATCTAAATGGAACTTTAGATCAGATTTTCTGGATTTAGCAAATCTTATAAATCATGAATTTGATTTAATCTGAAGTACCGGATCTGGATCGGATCCAGATACAGATTGAATCTTGCAGAACACTACAGAACAGGTTAGATTAGATTAAGTTCATTTAAACCCAATCTAAATATAATTTTTTTTTTTTTTTAATATTAGGGGGAACCCCGGGTGTAGCTCCTGCCCCAAACTTTTATTAATATTTAAGTAAGTTGACATATTGCCGAAGTACATACATATTATATACAAGTATTGGAACTAGGACTTTAGGTAATACAACCATTTATGCACGGCTAAAACCCACCAGAGCCTTCTATATTCCTATTTATATGACTGATCTGGCTTGTACGTTCCTCTCCAACCAACAATTGGTATCCATATGTTCGCCACTTTACCCACACTACCTAGTATTATCATTTCCAATTTGGTGTATGTTGCCAGGTAGGTGCTTTGTGCTTTCAGATTGGTGTACCTAAGATCCCCTAATGGCGTACTTCTCGGGAGTTCATATCTCAAGCCATGCAGCTGCCTCTACCACATTGGGTAAGTATCTCAAGCCTGCATGCTGCCGCAACTAGCCGGGTTCCTGCAACTTTGGGGCCCAGGATTTAACATTCCAAATTCGGTAATGTGCGAACGATTGTACTTCCCTCTATAGTGACGATGTAAACAGGCTTGTTTCGCAAATGCTTCCAGTACTAGATATAGTTGGATGCCATCATGAGGCTCAGGGGGACCCTATTACTACTACATGCACTTGTACCAGCTATACCCGTATTGGTGGTCCCAGCACTTCTTAGCGTCCAAAGACTCCCATATGGGCAGTGTTGTCACTTGGACGTTTTTTGGACATTTTGAACATTTTTTCAAATTAAAATTACTTAAAATTTTATTAAGATAATCTATTTTAATTTTTTTACCAATGAGTCCAGCACCTAAAAAAATATATAATTATATATTTTTTTAAATTACTTTCTTGATTAGTTAAACATGGGACATAGGCTTGGACGATTTTGGACAATCTTGGACGTTGGACAAAAAACATAGTTTGGACACGTCCAAGTGACAACACTGCATATGGGTACACCCAGAACCCGTTGGGTCTTGACACGTACATGCATCCATGCTTCCACTTCTCACTGGCTAGTGAGTTCCATTTGCTCTTACAGGTTCATTTCGATTCCCAGTACTCACATCCGACCCTTCTTCCAACCTTTACTGATCTCTCCCAAACTACCAAACCAGTTAGCCTGGAAGGATTGGTCAGCCCGGCTTTATGTGCCTGATGGACTCCCTCTCCTTGGCACCTAATTCCGAAACATAGGTCCTTTTCCTCCGGTACGACTTCGGCGGCCAGGTTGGTGTCCTCTCGTGCCATAGGGCTTTTTCTGTCTGGTTTTTTGGTCTCCAGCTGAAATTCCGGTCTTTTGTAGTACCATTAGAAGATCTTTTTTACCTCTTTGCTCGGGACTTGCCAAATGGGTTTCAATTGTTTCGGTCCCTTGGATTTGTCTGTATAACTTACACAACTGCGCCAATGCTCCCATTCAAGATGGTGGTACCCAGGGACCCGTAAAATTTTAGATATAAAATTTTCACAAAAAATCTAAAATTTCAAGTATCAGCACAAATTTTCTAAAATTTCTAATTTCGAAAAAATTAATATCTAAAATTATTAAGTTTAACTAAAATTTTCTAAAAATTTCATAAAATTTAGAGATTTCAATATTAAAATACAAACTCTACCAAAATTGATACGACTATAAAAAAAAAAAGCCAACAAAAAAGCCTCAAAAAATTTAAAAATCGCATATGAAATAGTTTATCATTCTAGTAGAATCGTCCCAATGATGTATTGGTCAAGCCATAACTAGCTAATGATTCTACTGCATCATTAGTAATTATATAACTCATTGTTACTTGGTTAGAATCACAATAAATCAAATTACAAATTGTGATTTTGTTATAATTGAGAAATAGACATAATATTAAATTATAGCACTTTGCAAAAAAGTATTTTCATGGTAATGATGATGGAAAAATCTCTGTGATTCTTAATAAAAAATTCAATTTAAATTTATATATTAAATTATGCTTTCAATCATAGTTTCGATCAGCGATCATATATAAAAAATACGTCATTCCCAAAACTTATATATTTTGATATTTGTTTTTTCCGATAAACATATTTTCTTTCTTTTTACATAAATATACTTTAATACTCGGTTATAATAGCTGACGTTCAAGAAACAAAGCTAAAATATCGCAGAGGAACATGTTTTAGTTGTCGAAAATGCTTGTATTGTGGAATTGACTTACAGCAAAACATATGTAATTGCAACTTACCTGATGCGCCACATAGAGTACGATTATTTAATCCTAATTGGGTGAAAAAGCAAATAGATTATGTTTGTCAAAAAAATAGCACTTTATAATTACTCACTAAGTACAAGAGAAACGTTTAGTTTTTCCTTGTGCTCTCGGTGTAATAGTTTCTTATTAAAATAATGAATAGCCATCATAATGTAGATAAATAGTACGCCACGTTAAGCCTTTACTATACGCAGGAGGCATTCTAATAAATATTTTTCAAGTACAGTATCGAAGTAGCATTGTAATATTTTATATTGATACGTAATTTTGACTTCAGCATCTTTATTGGAAATTAGTAAAATTCTCTTAGAATTGAAAAATCGCCTGATTTCCCGTGATTTTACATGATATCATAATCTGCAGAGGTCACATTTTTGCAAAGCGCATTAAATCGAATTCGCTAACCTAAAAAGTATAGTAATAGAATCATAGTCATGCATATTAATCGTGAACAAGAAGGTAGTAATATTACTAAAAACGGTAAAGCTTATATAAAAACAAACGAATTCACAAGTAAATTAATGATAAAGAAAAATAAATGTAATATACAAGAAAAGAAAAATAAAATGAAAATACTTCCTATAGTTAAGTTCAAAATTCAAAGCATTATAATATTCTAAAATTCTTTAAATTCGTAATATAAATTAAAAATTCTGCAAATAAGTATATATATAAAGAAGCAATTAATAAAATTCGGATTAGTAATATCTTGAAATTTTTTTGAGATTTTATTTTTTTTTATTTTTAAAGTTTATATAAAACATAAAGCATAAACTTAATATGCCACCTTCAAAAATTACTGCTGCTTCTCGTGCCGCTGAATTCGGACCTGATGTTTTTGCTGATAATGGACTACTTATGTGTCTTTATTGTAGCAAAAGTATTAGTTTTGAAAATAGAACTTCTGTTACCTCTCATCTTGCTTCAGAATCTCATAAAACTAAGCGTGAACGATATCTTAAAAATAATCAAACAGACAAACAACAAACTGTTATTAGTGCAATGAAAAATATTGAAATCAAAAAACTTATAATTACTGATCTAATGGAAGCATGGGTTGCAGCTGATATCCCATTGGAAAAAATTGATAAGATGCGTGATTTTTTTTCAAAATATTGTCGTGAAGATGGTATGATTCCTTGTGCTGATACTTTAAGACGACGTCATCTTAAAGAAGTATTTGATTCTCATATAATGATATTAAAAAATTTTTTTGAATCTAAATGCATATCAATTATTATTGACAAAACTACTGACTCATGAGGACGTAGTGTAGTTAATACTTTATTTTCCTATCACCAAGTTACAAGATTGTTTTCTGTTGATTATATTGAACCTGTTAATAATTCTACAATTAGTGGTCTTGTTTTTCAGCTTCTTACAGAATGGTCAATTCCATTTTCAGCACCTCGTTTAATTAATTCTGACTCAGTTGCATATATGAAAAAAGCCTGCCGTGAAATTCTTAGTCCAGTAATGCCTCAAATTAAACATAACACCTGCTTGGCGCATATCCTAAACTTGATTAGGTAAAATTAAATTTATTTTTCTTAATATATAAATTATGCACATATGTACATAGATCAATGTATATTAAATTTAATAATTACATTATATATCGATATATATTTAGTGAAGCATGGTTATCGAATGAAGACTTTAATAATGTAAAAAAGCTGGTATCAAATCTTAAAAAAATGTTTTTATATTCTAAAAACCGGTGCAATAGATATATAATTTATCTAAAATGACATGGTATAAAAGAATATAATCAATTAGAATCAGATTCAACTCAAAATCAACAAATTACTTTAAAACTTATGCCACTGCCTGTTAGTACACGTTGGAATTCTTGGCTCAAAACAGCAATTTATGTTTGCAATTATTTAGAGTATATTTGAGGTTTTTGTAAAGAAGAAAATGAAATTGAAACAAATGGAAATATTAATGAAATTGTTTCATTTTTTAATGACTTCGATGAAAATGCACGTTTAGAAATTTATCTTACCTTTATTAAAATTTATGTGCCATTTTTTATTTCAACTCTTAATTATTTTCAATCTGAATGTCAACCAATTTTCCCTTTTATTGAGCAGTGTATTCATCATTTAGAAATTTTTCTTAAATCTGGAACTACGAATTTACAATTTGGTGAAGAAATTAATGCTTGTTTCAACAAATATCAAACTCAAATTATATATTTTTCTCCTGTATTTCAAGATGCTTTTAAAACTGCTTTAAAAAAATTTGATATTCATCTTTTAAATCATCCCTGCCGTTCTTTATTTAAAAGTACTCAAATTTTTGATCCTAAATTTGTTTTTCTTGCTATAACTAATCATGATTTATATAATTATACTAATGATATCCCTGAATTATTTCAACCTTCTACAGAACTTTTTTCTGAATGGTCACTTTATTGTAATTTAGATTTAAATCTTATTAATTTTACTACATTAGATATTTTTTGGGATAAAATTTCTTTACAACTTCCTCTTTTATATCAAATAGCTCTAGATTATATTTGGTTGCCAATCTCTTCTTGTGCAGTTGAGCGTAGCTTTTCTGCTTATAATAATATTCTTCAAGATAATCAGCAAAATTTAAGTACAGAATCATTGAAAATGCTTACGATGTTGTATTTTAACAAAACAAAAGAATGAACTTATACAAAATTTTCTAATTTTATCAAAATTTATCTAAAATTTTTATTAAATTTAAATCAAAATTTATCTAAAATTTATTAAATTTAAATCAAAATTTATCTAAAATTTATTAAATTTAATCTAAAATTTGCCTAGATTTTTTGTTGTTATCAGAAAAATTTTGAGTTTTTGGAACTAAAATTTTACGGGTCCCTGGTGGTACCAAGGTTACAAGTAATATACCCGACCGATTGATGAACAAATGTTACCGTAATACAGGTCTATTTTTCAATTCATCTCCAGTGGGATTTGAACTCTAGACCTGTTGCTTGTGGGGTGACAACCAGACAGCTTCTCTATGTTGCCACACCCCTCAATCTGAATATAATTAAAATCTAATCCAGACACAATTTATTATAAAAATTTTTTATTAAATTTAGGTTGGGTCTATTCCAAAACCTGATTTAATTTAATCCAACCCAATTATTTTTATATTTATATAAATTTAATTAATATCAGATATGTAAAAGTAAGGGGCATGCTATTTATTATATAATATTTTTTACTTAGTAGCTACCTTTATTTATATATAGTATGATTACTTTATCTAATTCTGATTGATTAATATAATATATGAATATAATTATTACCTCTGACCATGTATCTATAGTAAAAATTACATGATAAATAGCATACCCTAACTAAACAGTAATTTTTTTTAATTACTCTAATTATTATTTTATTAATATTTAGTAATTATTGCAATAAATTAAAAATTATTATAAGGCCATACAAAGTTGATTTATTATTTTGCAATATAAAATTTGAAAATATGGAGTCAATCAGTTAATTTTTTTTAATTTACTATAAATATGGTACAGATCATAAAAAGCTATCAACTTTTTAACTATAAATTTTTTAAACTTTTATAATTTTTTTAAAATAAAATAAACTAAAAAAAAGTTTTTGTATATTTAATAGCTTTTTAATTAAACTATTAAATCCACAAAAAAATTTTAAATATCTTTTATTTTAAGAAATTTATATCAATTTAAAGTTATATACTATATAGTTTAAAAATTTGGTGTTTATATATAAAAAAACATAACAAAATTTAAATTTATTAACAAAATTTAAATTTTATTAATAAAATTTAAATTTTATTAATAAAATTTAAAATTTACAGTATATTAAATTTTTTTGCATTTTTATTGGTCAATCATGTTATACTGTAGCTAAAAAATTAGTGCCTATATATAAAAATTTGTTGGCTTTAGATGATCTCCACCAGTGTATAAAATTCATGTGCACTATGTGTAGTTTTTTAATTTTGTTTAGTGAGACCAATTTTTTAAATTAGATATATATTAGTATATAAAATATTAAGAAAATATATACATGTTTCATGTAAAAAAATTTATTTATACATATTATAAAAGTTTTAATGCATTATCTTTAATCTAAGCTCAAAAATTTTTGTGCACAAAATTGTGCACTATTATATAGTGCACAATTTTGCACAAAAATTTTGATTAAAGATAATGCATTAAAAATTTATGATATGTACAAATAAATTTTTTTATATGAAACATGTATATTTTTTCTTAATATTTTATATACTAATATATATCTAATTTAAAAAATTGGTCTCACTAAACAAAATTAAAAAACTACACATAGTGCACATGAATTTTATATACTGATCTCCACTATAATAAATAATATTTATATATAAGATTATATAAGATTAATTTTTAGTTTGTACAACAAAGAATCAAAAAATTGGGTTAGCAGTCATATTTTTTTGTTAGTTTTATTAGATAATTATAAAAAATTAAGGTTTCTATTGGGTAATACTAGATGATAATAAAAAAAAATAAATATTAAAAATTAACAATCGATACAATTAGGATTTAAAAAAAAATTTTTTAAAAAAATTAAAAAAATAGATTAGCTAGTAATGCATAACAATAATCAACTTTACATATCTTTAGTTAAAAAAAAATCAAAAACCTTAGTTTAGAATTAATGTCCAGGTTTTGAGAGCTAGTTTTTATTTAGTTACCAAATTATTATATAAAATATTAATAGAAACCAAGCAAATTATTTTTGGTAAATTTTTTTTAAACTTTAAATTAAAATATTTTAATAACTCTTAACCAATTTTGATAAAAGTTTTTTTATTCATCAGCAAAAAAAAATATGCGTAAACCTCCGTAAGTTTTTATGCAGGGTAAACTTGTGAAAAACTTACGATTAGTTCAGAGTATTACGTAGGGGTAATAATTACGAAAGTTTACGCTATAGTAATTTCAGAGTATTACAAAGATGTAATAATTACGAACTTTTACGGCATAGTAAATTCGAAAACTTGCAAAAATTGGCGTAAATCAATAATATATTATGATATTAAATAATAAAATTCACATAATCATGCTTTTTGCAAATTTTTTAAACATTTTACAGATTTTTGCATGTTTTTGCATATTTTCGCATATTTTCACAAGGTTTCACAATTTAATATAAAATTTTATATTTTTTATTTATTATTATTATTATACTTTATATTTTAATTTACGGTTTTACTAAATCACACCACTGGTGCTGAACACTACAATGATTTTCACCAATCAAATTTTTTAAATGCAATGTAACATAAAGATCAGGTGTAACATAAAATTTTTGTTGTTTTGCTTTTTTTTTAAAAAATACCTTCTAACTCAAAATTTTATCTATGAAACCACCTTTTTTTTTTAAAAAAAAAATCCCTTGCGAAATTTTACTATATATGATGCCTCACCCTAACCCTAACTATTGCTCTACTTAACATTTATCAACTTTAACTTTTGTTTTTTTTTGTTTATTTTTTTGATATTGATCTTTATGTTACACCACATACTGGTGTTTAACACCACTGGTTTGATTTATAATTACTGATAATTTAATATATATTTTTAATCAATATTATATATTTTATTATATATTATTATATATTTTTTATGAAAAAATGAAAAAAATGACAAAAAAAAATAAAAACAAGAAAAAATTAAAATCGAAAAAATAATAAAAAAAAGCAAAAACGAAAAATAGTAATATTTTGAACCCTTTCGCACTTTGTCACATAATGCTAGCTCTAAACACTTATTTTTCTCATCTTGCAGTTTGCTATTATTTCTTTTCTTCTTTGTTTTAACTATAATATTCGCTTATATTCGCTAATATTCACTCATATTCACTATTTCCTAAAATAAAAAAATAACAAAAAAAATAAAACCAAAAAAATGAAAATGAAAAATAGTAATATTTTAAACTACTTTCACACTTTGTTGCATAATAATAGCTTTATACACTTATTTTTCTTACCCTGTAGTAGCTATTATTTCTCTTCTTCTTTGTTTAACTATTATATTCGCTTATATTCGTTCATATTCGCAACTTCCTAAAAAGTGCTAATAAAAAAAAAACAAACAAAAAACAAAAAACAAAACTGAAAAAAATAACAAAAAAGCAAAAACGAAAAAAAATAAACTATTATATTTGCTTATATTTGCTTATATTCACTTATATTCAATTATATTGCAACTTTTTGCAAAGTGCCAGAAACGTTAGAATTGGTGTTCTTGTAAAGTGTCGGAAAAGTCAAATCGTTTTCTTGCAAAGTTTTGAAAGAAGTAAGGGATAAATATAATAAAATAAAAAAAGTAAAAAAAAAGAAAACAAACAAAAACAAAAATGTAAGCAAACTAAGTAAAAAAATAAATGAAGCTCCAAATCTCCATTTCCTTGAAGTAAGATTTCGTGATTTTGCAATTTGAAATCGTCGAAAGTTTTGCAACATGCCAAAATAAAATAAATTAATAAAAATAAAACAAAAAAACAAAAACAAAAAACATGAAGCAAAAAAATAAATGAAACGAAACCTTGCAAAAACTTGCAAAAACTTGCATTCTTGAAATTTAAAAATTGCTGGAGTGTGTTCTTGCAAAGTGTCAAAAGGCTGAGTTGGCTTGCACAAAGTGCCGAAAAGTCGTTGGATTTCTTGCAAAGTGCCAGTGGTAAAGTATAAAAATAAAATAAAAAAATTTAAAAATTAAAAAATAAAAAAAATTAAAAATAAAAAAAAAACAAACCGAAACTAAAAAAAATGAAACAAAACCAAAAAAAAACAAAAGGAAAATGAAGAAACAATGTAAAATTAATAGAAGATCTAAATTATAAACAAAAAAAAATAAACAAAGATCTAATCTGATTTTGTAGTACAATCATCAAAAATTATCGAAACATTTCGAAATTATTAATAAAATGCGTTATTGATATGATCCAGGTTGCAGATCGTTCTAAAATATTTTGAAAGTATTCGAAATATTAAAAAAAAAAGAAAGAGAAAAAAAAGAGAAAGAAAAAAGAAAAAAAAAAGAGAAAGGAAAAAAAAGGAGAAGAGGTAAAAAGGAGAGAGAATAAAAATTGCTCAAAACGGTGTGTTTTTTTTTTAAGTTTTTTGGCATACTTTGTGGAATATATTTTTATGATCTATAGTAGCTTACAGATCAAGAAATTTTGAACTTTGTTTTTTTTTTTTTACCCAGTAATCAACTATTTTGAAATAATTCGAAATATTTTGAAAATATTAGTTAAACATTGATTCATTTCGAAATAATTCGAAAATTAGTGTAAAATGGTTTTTATTTTTTTTATGCACTATAAGAAAATCGTAAATTTATATAAAAATTTTATATAAGTTTACAATTTTCTTACGTACCATAAAAAAATTGTAAATTTACATAAAAATTTTATATAAATTTACAATTTTCTTACACACCATAAGAAAATCATAACCTTATGGAAAATTTTTACATAAATTTACAATTTTCTTACACATCGTAAGACTTATATAAATTTACACTAAATATTACGTAAGTTTACGATTTTCTTACATACTGTAAAAACTTGCGCAAGTTTACACATATATATTTTTGCTGATGTATGAACAAGTTTACAACATGTATTTAGGAAATCAATTAAATTGTAGCTTTAAAAATTAGATTATCAAGTTCATATAACTTTGCTAAAAACTGTATAACCTATTTTAAATACTAAAATTTGATTGGCTATGTGCATTTAGAAAGGTAGTATAATATAAAAAGTTATTTAAAAAAATATGCATTTACAGAATATAGAACATGTATTTAGCAACAAAAACATATATTATTTAGCAACAAAAACATGTATTTAGGGAGATATTGTATTTATAATAGTTGCATTTATAAAGGTTTGTTTGACTATAGTATTTTTAAGAATAAATATACCAATTTTTCTGTTATATTTTATTACTTTTTTTTTAATTCTATATTTGTCTGTATTATGTTTTTGTCTTTATTTTAATAAATTTTAATTAATTTTTGACTTTATATTAATAAAATTTTAATTAATTTTAAGTATACATAAGCATCCAATCAATTTGATTAATGTATCACATGTTTGTCCTATTGAATATATAATTTATGTGATTGAATTTAATTAGATGATCACAGGTCCCTATCCCTTAGTTTGTACTACTTCGCAGGCAAATTTGCCTGTATAATTATTATAAATATATCTCTGATCTAGTTTTTTAATCATTTAAGATATTTAAATAAAATTTGGTATTATAATATTTAAGAACAAGGATTATATTTTTGAATTATTTAAACTTATATTATAAGACAAAAAGTTTATGTTGTTTATAAGCTGAAAATATTAAATTTTAAAGAAACTTTTTAACCAAAAAAATATTTTACAATATCTTGGTGAATTCTTTAAATATTGGTTTTAAAAATAGTTTCTTATACAACTTTGTAGTTTATATAAAGGATGACAACTTTCATAGGACCCCGAAATATATATAGATAGGTCAGGTTAATTATAGGGTTACTAAAAAAGGAAAGATCTGCAGAAAAAACTACAAAAATAAGCAAAAAAATACTATAAATAGAAAAGATCTGTATAAAAAACCTCAAAAATAAGCAAACTTATACCTGACCTATCTATGTATTTTTCGGGGTCCTACTTTCATTATTTGACTTTAAATGATTTACTTGTAAAAATTAGGACTTGTATTAGAAGTGAAAATTTTTTTTATAGACGGGAACATATAAAATTTGAGAAAACCTAAAGAAAAAATTCTATAGTAAAAGTTCCAAAACAAAACCTTTAAACTTTGATTACACCAAAGTTTTTTAATAATTTTAAAAAATTTTATAATAAAGTTGATAAAACAGAACTAATATTATATTTTTACTTAGAAAGTATATAGCTAAAATTAATATTTAAGGTTTTATTTAAAAAATTTAAAATTTTAAAATTTTCGCAGGCAAATATGCCTGCATAACAAATTAAGGGATAGTGATGGGTTACTATAAACTAACGCCCATATTTGTTTAAAAGAATTGCAACTAAAAAAAAATTTTAAAAGATTTTTAAAAAATTTGGATAATAAACCCCCTAGAATATCCACAAAAATTGGTCTCTTCTGTGATTTTTGACAAATTAAATTTCAAGATTAAACGTAATATAAACAATCAAAGTGAATATATTTTTTTATAAAAAACAGAAATAATACAAAATTTAAATCAAGAAACCACTTTTTGTAATCTAATTAAAAATGCTTCTACAAGCAAAAAATCCGTGCCAAATTCATAGCATAGCAAAAATTTTTTTAAAGTTTGGTTATATTAAGATTAGGGTGTCAATAGAAAGTTTATATAATAAAACTGTCCAACGAAAACTTTTTATTAGTGCACTAAAGGAGGTTCTTATACAAAATTTTAAAAAATAAGTAATTTTTAACAAAACAAACATTTGGTTTGGAATTTCTAATTGTGTTATGTTACATCTAATTTTGAGGTCTAATTTGTGAATTAGAAAACTATGTTATAATAATCAATATAATTTGGTACAAATTTTTTGCTTGCAATGCTTTTTATAAAATTTTACTAATAGAAACTTTATTATTTTAACTCTAATTTTAATCTAACTCTAACCCAAACTACAATAGTTTATTTTTAGTAAAAATTACAGAGAGGTGACAATTTTTGTAAATGTGCTATCTAAGTTTGGCCTAATACCTAAATAAGAATTTTTTAAAATTATATTAGGTATAATCAGGTTTTATAGACCAATAAACAGAAATCTGAATCTAACCCAATATTTTAATAGGCCAACTCAAACCTGATCCAATTTATAATGGATCTATAATTTGAACCTCTTTAAAATTTTGGATCAATCTGACCTGTCCTGCACTCTAATTACAATAGTTAGTTATTGCTATTCAAAGCAGTTTGCTATATTACTATTTTTATATAAAATTTACTTAATTTATATATTGATTTTAAAACAAACAAATATAATTTTTCTTTATAATAATATAAAAAAGTTTTATTTTAACAACTTTAACTTCATAAAAATACTTACTTTTATCTTATATATATATATTTTTTTTTTAAAATTTGAACTTTTTTTTAAAGCTATAAATAAAGTCTTTGTTTTTAAAGTTAAAGTAAGGGTTTGTTTTTGTTTTTATTAATAATTTGTAAAAAATACTTCTAGAAGCTTTATTTAACATAATTTTTAAACAAGTTTTTTAATAATTATTTAACCAAATTTGATAAAACTTTTTTAATTCTACATAGTTGTAAAAATAGTTTATAAAATTAATTACAGATAGATCCATCAAAAAGATTAAAAATCCCTTTAAACTTTGAAAAATCTTTCTAGCTAACTATACTTCAACAAATTCTAGCCCAGAATTTTGGGAATCTTACTGTAAAAAAATGTTTAGAAAACATTATTTTGATTGTATTGGAATTATCATAATTTCTGATTTACAATAAAAATTCTATTACTATACTTAACCATTATGGTAATATAAATGAAATGCTAATTTACTCAAATATTTGAGAGAACTATATTATATTAATGTGTATTTGAACTATCGTAATTTCTGGATTATTGTAAAAAAAATTTTTTTATGGTACTGTACTTAACCGCTACAGTGATATAAACGGTTTAGATAACATTATTTATACTGTATTAGCTTGTAATAAATTATCATGATTTCTGATTTACAGCAAAAGTTCTGTTATTAGTAACTATCTTGATGATATAAATTGTCTAGACAATTATATTAGTTTGTCTGAAATTATTGTGATTTCTGATTTATTGTTATTAAAAATTTTATCACTATACTTACCCTGGGATGTAAGTGATTGAGGTAGCGTCATGTAAATTAGAATTATTTGTGATCTCTTGATCTACTGTAAAAATTCCGTTATTAAATATCATGATGGATAACTATAGGATATTTTGTATTGGAATTATGTAACCAATTTTGTTACTGTACTTACTTTCTATATGATAGAAGTTTAAACGTTATATTTGTATTAAAATTATCGCAATTTCTGATTTAATGTACAAAATTCTATTATGTATTTGCTATAATAATATAAGATTTAGACAATATTCTATTAGTTTATATTGGAATTATTGTAATTTCGTAAAAATTCTGTTACTGTACTTACAGACAATTGTGGATATAAAGTGGCTTAGGTATTGTTGACGTTAGAATTAGATTTACTATAAAATCTGTTACGGTATGTTAGTTTATTAGAACTGTAGAACTACAAAAACTTGTCACAATACTTTACCGACTATTGTGGTGATATAAATAGTTTAAATCACTGTCTTATTTTTCATATGTTAAAAAACCGACTCCAAACTGTACTTACTTTCTATAATGATACAAGTGGTTTAGATAACATAATATTAGTTAATATTGGATTTTATTTACCGTAAAAGATTCAGTTATACTGTATACCTGCTATAGCAATATAAATTGTATCGGAATAATAGTGGTTTCATAAAGATTCTGTTGCTATAATTACCGACTATTGTAAAACGTTATGTTAGTTTGGGTTGGAACTACCATACTTGCTATAGTAATTGTAAAATAGTTTAAAAATTATATTGGTTTGTATTTGAATTCGGAATTTCTGATTTATCATAAAAATTCCGTTATTGTACTCGTTATTGTACTGTTATCGTATATAAAAGTTTAGATAATATTATGTAGTTTGTATTGGAATAATCGTGGTTTCATATTTATTGTAAATTCTGCTACTTTTTACTAGTTTAAATGAGACTAATGTGGAATTATCTTATTTTGTACTTACACTCTATGGTGGTATAAGTAGTTTAAATATCATTATATTCGTATCTACTATACCATTCCCGAAGATAAGCACTCCTGGCCCGCACTATGCCAATTTCGGCCTGCATTATAATGAAATTGGTCAGCATTATATGCAAAGGGGTGCTTAATTTCGGAAATATGCGTTATTTTAACGCAGATTATTCTTATATATATATATATAAGTAAAAAAATGCAATCCACATATAGATTTGATTTACCTAGGATATCGCACACCCAACGTGTCATACATGACTAGATAATGAATAGCTCAAGCATCAAAATCAATAGTAACATCGATATTATTATTAAAGATGACTCAACGTCACAAGACCAAAGCTTTTTTTAGACAAGACTAGTTTAACTTTGTAAGACCAAATTTAAAGCAAAAAATATAGTATAATGCGAACATTAATATAGTATTAAGATAAATCCCAAAAAATAGCGATAATCAAAAAAAAAGAGTATCAAAAAAAAAAAAATAATAATCAGATCTCTCGGTCGGGGAATTGAACCCCGGTCTCCCGCGTGACAGGCGGGGATACTAACCACTATACTAACCGAGATTTTCGTTTAAAAGGTTTTTAAATTTAAATACAAAAATAATTTTTTTTTATTAAAGAAATCCTTCATATATAAAGAAAAAGTTGAATTTATTCGTATTTATCGTGAAATCTTATTTTAAATAATGTCTACGGAACAAGCCAATGAATTTTGTAAATTGAATGATCCCGTGATGATCGGCAGTCTGATTAAAGTAGGGTAAGAAAATAAAAAAAAAAATTAGGAATCTGCAAATGCCCATATTGTGCCAGGCATATTGGCATCAGGCCAAACGATAGTACCCTCATGTCCATGCCTGTGTCTATAGCACAAAAACGCCAGGCGTTATTATAAGCATGAAAGTGTTCTCACGCCGTGTCTATGTCAATAGGCACAAAGAGTCTATTGGCACAGGCACAGGTACCAGGCATTATTAAAAAGCACCGAAACAAAGTTCCAAGCATTATTACAGACACAGCCGCAAATGTTAGACACAAAAGTGCCAGATATTATTATATGTACAGCCAAGCGTAAATACCAAATTTTTATGCCTGTGCCCATGTTCATGCCAAAATTTTAAACCTGTTGTGCCAAATTTTTGTGCCTGTGATTATGCCTGTACCAAATTTTTGTGCCTATGCCCATGTTTATGCTTACGCCAAGTTTTTATGCTTTCTTTCTCATGTCCATGCCTAAGTTTTTCATGCTCATGCCCATGCTCATGCTTGAGCTTTCTTGTCCATGCCCATACAGTACCTAGATTTTTTTTTTTATTGGGCATCAAACATGAACTCAGGTTGCAAACCCTAATAAAATCTAACACATTGATCAAAGTTTTATCTTATAAAAAATTAAATTTCGATACTATTTAGCACTTATTAGTTTTATCAACATGTTAAAAGCTACAAATTTACTTTTGGCACATTTATTCATCATTTCGTGCAAATTCTTAGAATAAACAACGAAAATTAAAAATATATTTTGCATAAATTTATTTATTTATTTTATTTGATTACAGCAAATTCACGAATTAGCATAATGATTATCATTATTGTGTGACAGAAACAATAATTTGATTTCCCAATTTTTTGGAACGTTTATTCGGACCAAATTTTTTTTTTTTTTTTTTTTCTGAAGCACTAAGATTTAATACAATATATAAATATATATATATATATATATCTGATATATATATGCATATATAAATATTGAAATTTAATACACATATTCTACGTAATCAATTGAATCTAAATAATTTGACAAATCTGGATCAATATTGAATTGTATATAATTGTTACGTAAAAATAATAATATTAATAATTATATTCGGCTCAGATTTATTTTGATAATTTTATAGTATTACATATACAAGAATATTTGAATATATTAAAAAAGCTTAAGTACAAGGCTGAAAGTATAGTACAAAATAATTAGAGAAGGGAGTTTTTATTTACGGAGGATAATTTTTTTTTTTTATAAACGCCATTAGAGGGAGGATTGATATAGGGTGCATTTATAGAGAGAGTATTTAGGAAGAGTAATCATACAAATTTATATAAATATGGTACATAAATCATGAAGATGAGGTTAAAATGTCAAGTTAAAGAATAATACGTGTATAGATTTTTTTTGTTTTAAAAAGATTTATACAACCTTTTAATAATTTATTAGTGGTTAAAGATAATCATTATACATGCATATAGGCGCATATATGTAAACCCGTTTTAATTTGTCCGATGCTATAGTATGTTAGAAGAATCGAGGAGACGGAAAAACTATATTAAACGATATTATTCGTATAAAAATAATGCATATATTAATATAAAACACGAAACTGAATTGAACCTTAAAATATCTACATATAACATTACATAATACAGTAATATTTGATATTTATGGAAGCAGCAGTTTATGGAAGCAGCAGTTCGTATATGCTAAATAGAATTCGGATCTTTGCGATACTTAAATTTAAATACACTTTAATAAACTGTGAAGATATATATTTGAATTTTTTGTACATAAAATAAGTTTATCGCGAATATAATATAATTAAATTATCCCTTGTGATTTAAGTTTGAAAACATATTAAAGAAGTAAAAAAAAGGCCGATATGACCCGAATCTGTTGCATACACTAAAGTCATATGGCATAAGTTTTATTTATGTTATACAAAACACCAAATTTAAAAGGCATTTTGCGTTACGAGCTAAACTTGGAAGATATCATGCATATCATACTCGCTATAATCATATTTACGTCGAAAAGAGCATTAGATTAACTTTAAGAGATCCATTTGGAATTACAAGTGGGCTGGCTTTTTAATTTGATTTGGGTTTGAAACACTACACTATTCCCTTTTTTCCAAAATTATCGAGACTTTCATTGAAGCATTTTCTTTGCA
The DNA here is from genome assembly GCA_003550325.1 of Gigaspora rosea. Taxonomy (NCBI): domain Eukaryota; kingdom Fungi; phylum Glomeromycota; class Glomeromycetes; order Diversisporales; family Gigasporaceae; genus Gigaspora; species Gigaspora rosea. The sequence continues at coordinate 43,979 of QKWP01001731.1, read as the reverse complement.
TAAAAATAAACTGATGAATTGTCAAAATCGAATCAGAAAACATTCTTAGATTCTATCAAATAATTTTTTGATAAATAAAAAAAAAAAAAAAAAAAAAAAAAAAAAAAAAAAAAAAAACTATAAGGATTACGCCAATCGAAACTGAATTTTTAATGCATAAATTCTATTTGTAAATTTTATTATAAAAAAAAAAAAAAACAATATTGATATAGTTTTGTGATCATGTGATTACTGAAAAAACATTGCTCAGACGATAATCAAATAACGACAAAGAGTTACACACATGATACTATTATTTGCTGGTAGTACTTACGTACACAGTACGTAAGTACATATGGATATATGCAAAGGTACACGAGAAACAAATCATTAATAAGGAAAATGTTGCTTTCACGACTTATCAACAATTCTTTGGGAGTTTACATTACGAATACAGTACAATCAAAAACCAAAATCTATTTTCAATCATTCGATTTGTGTAGATCATCAAAAAAAAAAATCACTTGATTTTTATTTAGATTTCTTAAAACTACTCCGATTCAATAATTTCATATCGCGATATCGGAGTAGTTTTAAGAAATCAGAAATTATCTAAAAATGGTTTTCGGATCAAAATCCGACATTAAACTAAACTTGTTCGGGATTGATTGTCGGGGTTTTAAACGGATCACTCTAAAAATCAAGTCAATCAAGTGCAAATTTCATAAACCTCAAAAATTTCAATAATTGAATGGCCAAAGATATAAAAAATATATTTTCAATTAATTGAACAGTCAAAATTTTAAAAATCTATTTTTCAATCAATTATATTTGTAAAATTCATGAAATAACAATGTATGTTATAAATACTCATATTCTTTTTTAAGAGACGCGACTTTTTGCACCAAAAAAAAAAAAAAACAAATTTATTGCAGATTTTCAAAATCTGAATACAATAAAAAAATGTAGAAGTTTCATTATTAATAAAGTATTATTAATGTTAGCATTTATTAATCTAACTTTTACTCATAAATTATCAATATTTCTAACTATAACCATTTAAAATTTCAACTTTCATTTTTTTATCCATTTTAACAACTTGCTCTTCAAAAGTCTCCATTTCCCCACCTTCATAAACTTGACATCGTTTTTCATAATATATAAAAAATTCTTCGCACATTTCATATTTTTTTAAAGTTTCTGGTGATGTTTCCGATTGAATTATCATTGTTGAAGTCTTTTTGATAAAGTAATTAGAAGAAACATTATCATCATTGGTTTGTTCTTCTGTTAAAGATTCAACTGGATTTATAGGATGTTGATGAATAACAGTGGACAAAGGTGTTGAAATGATTGGTTCATTTTCGGATTGACAAAGGACTAATGAACTACATGGTATTTCTTCATTTTGATCAAAATTTTGATAGAGTCGAGGTGTTATATGTAATCGATATGATTCAGGAGTTGTAAATTCTGCTTGATCAGATTCGGTTTTTTCACATGATATTAATTTATAGCACGGATAATAAATATTATTAATTTTTGAATGATTAAAAGCTTCAACTAGCTTTTGAATTTGTGGATTTGAATTGTTTAAATAATCTGCTTTTGTGGAAATTACTCCATCATCTAAATGTGTATTCCCAAAATATTCCGTAAAAAAAGGTTCCGTAGAATGATCATGATCATTATTAATTTGATAATCTGACGCGTAAAGAGATTGTTGAGTAAAATTCTTTTCTGTTGGAATGGTAGTAATAAATGTAGAATAAGTATTTGAAGGATATGTTGGTTGATTAACATCATAATAATAGCTATAATTGTTTATGTTTTGTTGAGACATGTTATTTAAGTTATTAACTTCAAGTCATAGAATAAAAAAGAAATATTTTTTTATTTGTTTTATATAAAATTTTTAATTTTGAAAAAAGTTGTCATAAAAGAGTTTTAATAAATTTTAAATCTATTTCTTTTGGAAAGAAAAAGTTTCCGAGGAAATGTTTCTGAAAAGTAAAGAAAAACAAAAAGTTTTGATACCTTGTTTTCTTACAGCGATAGAATAGTGATTAATATGCTCATTTTTGCACTTTAAATCAATCTTATATATACTTATATATGCTATTGAGTTATAAATATATGGTTTAGTGCTAAAATTATAGTATTTATGGTAATTTTAATAGAAATAAATTTAGACATTTTTGCAATCTTTTTAATCTTTTTTAAGCCTTAAAGTCAAATCGAGTTATTGGGCCTCGTACATAATATGAACGCGAGTATGTTATTTTTAATATTATTTATTACAAAATATATTAGAGATTTATGTCACATTCATACTACAAGTATGCTGTGATAATTGTGTGAACATTGAAATAGAAATATTTCAATTATTATTTATTATTATTTATTATTATTTATTAAAATTCGGTGTTTCAATTCTAATAATTTACAATTTATGCTTTATGTATGGGTCTATTAAATTATAATTTATTATCATAATATTTATGATAAGATATTATAATTATCTTAATATAATTAAATGAAATACTTGTTATAAATCTAATGCGCAGAATAAGGTTATCAACTGAGATTAACCGCGACACATTATCTTCTTACACATTACCTTTTATACTGAATGAGTTTTGGTCTAAATTATAAAAAATTATAAATATTGTTAATTTTGATAAACAAACACTTTATGTCAAACATCATTTAGAAACAAATTTTATTTTTTTTTTTTCATTGGAATCACAAGCGATAGGAGTTTTATTTGATCATTGTCGGAGTGTAAACATATACCTATGTACATGAATACGTGTTAAATGATTAGTGTTGTGCACCAATTGTTTAGTTTCGCACAAAATTTACTATTGTGCATATAGTCAACAAATTTACACTTATTGTAACTTATTGTAAATTCATGGTATGCACAAAGTTTTTGTGCAAAAAGTTTTTAATCACTAATTTCTTTTTTTTTGTCCCTTTTTATAATCACCTCTTCTGGACCATAATTGTCTTTTTAAAATAATTCTCTTAAATATATTGATATGCGTACGTACGTACTTATAAGGAGGTTAACTATGTACAATTGCTTTACATAATATATCTGATATAATCGTAATGTAATGTATACAGCATATCGATATTTATTCATTATATAACTTAATGTAAAAACAACTCGTAACATACACCAAAATTGATCGTATATAATAATTTAAATATATATATTATATATAATATACATACACATATATATATATATAATATAATGATGAAAATTGATACGTATTATTATATATTTAATAAATTATTTACTATCTTTATTAATCGAATTTTTTTATTTATATTAAATTTTTATTAATCTGCCCATCCAGAATACGTATTGCTGTTATACGTATATAAAAAGCCAATTAAACTCAATAATTCGTGTAACATAAATAATGAGGGCTATGCATGGGTATGGATTGGTTCAGCATGAGATTGACTTGGACGCTAACGTGTGGACTTGGTCTCAAAAATTCGGATCTATTTTGAAATTGGATTGTACTGTGTTCAGATCCATAGAGTCCAGATTTTTAAGCCGATTGGCTCAATTTGTGGAAATCATCATCGTTATCCTTATCATTGACGTCAAAATTCTAAATCTGATCTTTGATTTTAATAAACATGCTTTTTTTTATAGTTCAGTAGTTTTGTGCTATTTGGATTCATAGTAGAGGTGCAGGCGAATCGTCCCAATGATGTCCCCAATGATGTTACGACTTAAGCCGTAACTAGCTGAAGCTTATGTCGTAACTAGTTACGGCAATCATTGGGACGATTCGCCTGCACCTCTAATTCATAGGCAACCATATATTTACTATCGTTATGTGGTTATGGACTGGATTTCAAATGTGGCTAGATTTGATACATATTTTTGCTAGGCTGAATCTGACTTCGAAATACCCAGTCCAGCTCGACCCATGTGGATCCCTAATATAAGTAAGCACTTAAATTTTATATATATCGATATGAGTGCAAGCAAATATTTTATCACTATGACAAATTTAACCCTGGGAAAATTGTAACGGTAATACTGTATTACGTACGTACGTACGTACGACGTACTAAATCACATACAAGTACCGCCAAAAAGAACATTGTTCACATATTGATTCAATATGTAATTTATTACAATTTTCAGGAATTATGTAGATTATTATAAGTTCGCCATAGTGATAGCTTAATTATTTACTTAAGGTTTTGTCTTGGTTGCATTCGTATATTCTTTAATTCTAATTTAAAAAAAAAAAGATATATTTACAATTAAATATTTTAAATTAAATACTGTAATATTAAAATTTAATAAATATTAATTTTTATGGATCTCTATTAATATAGAAGATTTTGATAAGAAAATAAAATTTCAAATTGTTTAACTATTGCTATTTTCACTCTAAATAATTACTTAGTTATAAAAAAGCAATTAAAGTACAGGAATTTGTTTAGCTTTAACAAAATAAAGAAAACCAAAAAAATATTAATAAAATCATTTTGATTTTTAGACAACGATTTTCAAATTACTGTGTGATCATTTACAATATTTTTATACATTATACAAATGCAAACCTGTGATTGGTTAAAAATGATTTTTAGCCAATCATGTATTGCCGGTGTGATGTATAAAATCAATAATCACATTTTTTTATTATAATCTAAAATTAATATACTGCACTTTTTCTTAAAAAGATAAGCTATTTGAATTTTAGATACTTTTATTAGTTTTTTAAATAATAAATTTCATATAAAAAATTTTAAAATATACAGTAAAAATATAACTATATATATATATATATATATATAGTTGTATACAACTTTAGTTACGTAATATTTATTTAAATAATTTATTTATATTTTATTTAATAACTTGTTTTAAACTAATCTAACTATGTTATGTTATTGTATACGATATAGAATTAAATTCTATTATGAATCCTGTTATTTGGTATACTTCTATATCTCGAAATTTTACTAGGATAACCCTGTTTTGCTATTAATAAAAAATATTTCTTACGCAATTTTACTATAGCCCTAACTCTAACCTTATCTTATTCTAATAGTTTATTTATTTGGTCACTATTTGGCTATAAGAAGTACCATAATATTTTTTTTTATTATATATTTTTAATTTTTTTTTGTTTTGTTAAAATAATTTTTATAATTATAAGTTATAAAAAACTTATTATTATTGAAGAATAATGCCTTTACAATTATAGTATTATATATATATATAATAAAAGCATAATTTTTAATTGTTTATTTAAATAATTTATTTAAATATTCTATACTAATATTTGTTTATAACTTATATATTATATTTTACAAATTGTATAACAAATATTATTAATATTTTAATATATAAATTATTTTAATACTGTATTAATAATTTTGATTTTAATTAGAACTGAAATATATAATTTAAAAAATAACTTTTTAAAATTACAAAACCTGTTTTCATTACTGTTTTCTAATATTGCATTAAAAATTTTTTTATACTGTATTTGTATATACTTTATACTGGTTTAGAATTGTTAGTAACAAGAAAATTTTTTAAATACTTTAATTACTATAGTGTATTTAAAGTCTGTATTTAAAAAATATTTCTTGTTACTAACAATTTTAAGCCAGTATACAAAAATATACAAAATATGAAGTTTTTTTTTTTTAAAATCAATTATTTAGAAAATGTAAAAATTATTTTTTTGATCATACAGTATATATATATACACACAACCTTGTGATATAGTTGGCCAATCATTGTCAGATCAGATTTACTCTGTTGCATAAATATATCATATAAATACCATCTTATTTAATTGTTTTGCCATCCTGATCAATGATAAATATTGTACATACGCACACACATGTAATAACATAATATAGAAAATTCTGTCAATGATTTAGATTTATACAGAATGATTGCAACAACATTTTGGCAAAACACTCGAATGTTATTTTTGAATCTGGAGAGATTATTTCTTTTAATGAAGATGCATTGGTTTCACTTTTTAAACGTGACGATTTGCAAGTGGAAGAGATAAAGGTTTGGAATTACGTCATAAAATGGAGAATTGCGCAAAATCCAGATATGCCTTTTAATCTTGATGACAGGTCCTAATGAGAATTTTACGACTCTAAAGATTCTTTTAAAGAACTGTTTACCACATACCCACTATTTTCAAATATCCGGAAAAGATGTTGTTAATTATGTCATTCCGTATTCTCAAATTCTTGAAAAAAAAATCTTTGGAAAGATCTGAATAAAAGTCTTCTATTACCCGATCATAAAGTTACTTCAACGATCCTACTACCTCGTATAATCTTAAGGTAACCATTATCACTACATATAATTTAAATTACTTTTTTTCGTGGAAGTAAAGATGGATTTACTAGTCAGTCATTTTAGGATTTATGCAATATGAAAATAAATACTGTTATGGTCATAAAAATTAAAGGTGATGATAATATTTAAAGAAATGTTGGTGGATTCAGTCCAGTTGTATTTGATAGGAGCAAACATTATTTTACTATATGACAAAATAGGTTTATTTTTTCATTAAAAAAATGGTATAGCTCAATATTCTATTTTAAGTCGTGTTACCCAATAACAATATGCTATTTATAACGACACGAATTGTGGTATAAATTTTAGAAACGGATGTCTTCTATGTTCGAAGGAGGTTGATGGGCAAAAAGGAGGATGCAGGGTTTTTGTTGTCGTTATCATTATCATCAACGATATTATATGAACGACCAATTGGTATGTGTCAATAAGTACTGATATATCTTATTTTGTAAACGAATATGAGGTGTTTCAAATTCATGTGAAACCTAAGTCAAAATCCAAAACCAAGTACTAAATAGTTACATTATACTGTTAAGAACTACAAGAACGTGTTATTATCAACTTTGAGAGTATATTATTAGATTTTGAAATTATATTATATGGTTTTATTTATTATTAATTTTTATTATTTCTTTTATTTTTATCATTACAGTATTTATTTTTATTTCACTTGTAGAGATTGAGCCCGGGTAAGGATTACCCAGGTAACTCGTAAATGCGTGTTAAACGGATCATGAAAAATGCTATTCGGTTAACTCGGATTTGAAAAAAAAAAAGACATTTCGTTTCTCCAGTCCTAAAGAAATTTAATCTTATATAACTTGAATAACTACTTATTTTAAAATACGAGTAAATGAAATTAAATAAAGGTATGGTGTAATATTTTTCGTGCTTAAAACAGTTTGTTATTGATGCTTTTAATAATAAATAATCTTGATATCGATTTTCATGAATTTGAATAATTCGATTTAAATATTTCGAGAACAGATTTAAATGTGATGATAGATATTCATAACTCGAATAGCTTATTGTAATTGTCGCCTCTCAAGTGTGTTAGTTTCATGTGCTGAAATTGTACCTGTTTGGAAATTATTACTTTATATATTAAGGTTCAAAACACTTGAAGTAAGTACGTACGTGACAACTCCAGGCAAGTAGCAAATTCAATATAAATTAACAGGAACAGGAATAAATGAAGCGATAGTTAGTATTCATGAACTTGAAAGATTTATTTAAATACTTCAAATAATAAATGATTACTATCTAAATTAACACAATAAAATTAGGCGAAGAAATATTAGGTATATAATAGTAAATATATATTTATATATTTATTAACTTAATAAAGTATTTTAAATATTTTAACTAACTAATAAAATAATTTTTATATTTTATATTCGCCATTACCAACCATAATAGAGGTATTGTGCAATGATAAGTATATTTATTATCGATAATTCGAATAGTTTTTTAATAGTTTTGTTTAAGTATACATTTTGAATAAATATTTGTACATATTTTTATATAATTTACAATAACAGATAATAACGATCCAAAGAACTGCTTTTCTTGTCCTTCACATTAATTAGTAAAATAAGGATGCAGAAAATAATAAAGACAGTTGTATACATGAAGTCAAGATGTTTTCTCTCAAGTTACTGTATTAGAAAATTCGGCGATATTTAAATATATAGTTTTTATACTTACAACCTAAATTAGGAACTGTATGAGGTATATTATATGCAAAGTCAACTATCTCAAACTTCATAAATTACAAATAACGCACAACAATTCCTTCCGATGGTGCAACCAATTACAAAACGCACATAACCGTTCTGATTTTAATGTGCTTCTGAATCTTTGATATTAGACGAATAGCAAAATATTAATAAACGCACCATCTACCTCAAATAATTATCTCAAAGCAATGTTAACAACTCATTGCATTTGTGAGCACATATTTTAAACCACAGTATTACACTCTTACACTTTTCTTACACTTTTCTATTATGCTTATTATTGTCTGCTTCGTATCCAATAAAATATATCACATTTCTATTTTGTAGATCAGCGTGAGATAATAACTAGAGTTCCGCACGCATGAGTTGGACTATCCAAAAATTTAGACCATGGATAAATCCCAAAACCACATGGATAGCGATAGTCCATAATTAATCCGATTGGCAAAAATTATGGATATCATCATCGTTTTCCTTATCATTTGCCTTATCATTTGATGCCAAAATTTACGAACCCGAACTTAATTTAAAAATAAGCTGTTTACAGTTTGTGCTATTTGGATCTATGAATTGTACCATAGATTGTATTATGAATTGTACCATGGATCTATATGGCTGGATCTGAATAATTTTTTAATAAACTGATATTTTTAAAAAAAACTTGAAATGTATTTCATAAAAATATACAGTAATTAACAGTAATTAAATTATATATTGTATCTGGTATATAATAGATTATTTTATAAATTTAAATAAATATATAAAATTATTATTATCGTTATATTATTATTAATTTTTTTGTCAGTATAATCATTTACAATATTAAAACATATTTAATACAATATTATACTGTAAATATAATTACAATTAGCTGGATATATAACAAATGTATAGTGATATAACGAAACAAACAACAACACCAATTTTAACTTTTAATTAATGCAATACAAAAAAGAACTACTGTGATAGTAAAAAGTTACATATAATAAATATGCAAGGGCAAGCCACAGGTTTCGCTATATGCCTATTTGATTGCATATCGTTAATTTTGTTTATAAATTTCATGTAATATATAGTACAGAAAGTCTTAACTGTTGTTTCAATTGTTCATAGAAGTAAATTCCACCAGTAATTTCGTAAAAAGCTTATTTTTAATGAACTAAACTAATCAGTAATATCTTACCCCCTACATTGAGTTGAAAATATTATTAAAATTAAACAAATTGTTGTTAAGAATTCCTGCATCATTACAATTAATATTACCGTAAATTTTCGAATAACGGGCAGCCGCGCGTTATTTCGAGTACCTGCTCGTTATTTCGAAATACTATTTAGGGTCAATTTCAAACCCCGATTGTTACTACTGTCGATATTGTCTAATCAGTAATTGCATGCTATCCGTCAGGATTTTTCTTATGCATCTAAACAAAAGTAAGGTATATGCATTTAAGTCATAAGAACTATTTTTTGTGTTAATAATTAAAAAAAACCCCAAAATTTGTTATGCATTTAGTGTGAACATATGTAATTAAACAACATCGCTGTAAATTATTAATTCGTGATATGTTACATGAGGTACGCGTTATTTTGTGACGCGCTTGGGCGTTTATTTCGAAACTTTGCTATTTTTAGAAATAACGGCTATGCCCGTTATTACGTGAATTTACAATATTATACTTTTTGTTTGAATATCTGATCTAAGTTAGTATTTAAGTGTAAACAAAATAACTTGTAAATTAGAATATATTATTTTCGAGTCATTAATAACAAGTCTATATACTGTAATAATAATTATAATCCCTAGAAGAATCTCTGAAGAAAATTAAATTATGATATTAATTTTAGTTACAAGTTACTTTATTCTTAAAAACTAGTGCTTAATTTATTATAAAAATAATAATAATTGTCGCAGCTAATGCTTATGCTGAAATTTGGGGTCTCGATTTGAAACTATAAGCCCTGCTAAAATCTACACATACTCTTTAAATATCAAATCTACCCCAAAACCCTACCCTAACCCTATAAGACAAAAACGAAAAAAACGCCCCAAAAAAAATTCAATATTTCCGACAATAATTGTGGGAGTTCTGAAAATTTTAATTTTTTTTGGGGTGTATTTTTCTTACCCTGTTTGTTATAGTTAGTTAAATTAGAATTTAGAATTAAAATTTAGAGTTAGAATTTAGAATTAGAATTTAGAGTTAGAATTTAGAGTTAGAATTTAGAGTTAGAATTTAGAGTTAGGTGGATTTTAATAGGTTTTATAGATCTAAATTGAGTTCCCAAATTTCTGTTTCAGCTTCAGCCCCCACAATAATTTTTAAAAAAATTAGTTTCTTTCTTCTGATTAAAAATAATTCTGTCGTGACTTTATTATACTAAATGAAGACGCAATATTTTCTGATTAGTTTGTAAAAAAAATTAATTTATATCTTCGTTATCATAAATTGACCTCAGGTTCAAAAATTTATGAGCAACATTATTTACTATATATTAATATATTAATAGTTGAAAATTACGATTCGATAAAATATTTTTACAATATTCTTCTTCAAATAATCTTCAAGTTAGTGCCACAATTCTAAAGGATTCAATAACATAGCTGGCATCATGAGGTCCAAAATCTTCGGAGGTAACGCCCTCATTCGTCGACCCAATATATTTCAAACATCCAGGCAAATATCGAAGTGAAACGATCAAGTTGTATGATGGTGGTTGTTCAGCTAATTCGAGTTTTCCCAAATGTACCAATGCTATAAGATGAGAACAAGAAAATTCAGATCTTGAAAAAAGAACGAAATGAAACTTTTTTTTTTCAATAAAGTACCTTTGACGATGTCGGAATCATCAGTATAAATCAAAGTCCCCCAAACTCTAGTGTCTCGTCGAATAATGCTGGCAGTGGTGAGCCATTTTGACTGAATAAATACTTCAACTATTTCACCGGGCTTTGATTTTGTGATTTTCGGATAAGTAAAGAAATTATCTACCACCTCAATGAAAAAAAGACTAAAGTCAGCAAGAGAAAAAAAAACAAAAAAAAAAAAGTTGGATATAGTGTTCCGACCAAGGTGGTGTCACCCGGGTCACCCGTGGGTGGTCAATCTATCATCGGTGTGGTAGACAGTCAGCGAACATAAACACGAGCAAAAAAACCATCGGATTTTCATCCGGGTGAGTGACCTGATTGGAGATTTTTAGATGGGTCGGAACACTAACACTAGTTGAATTTATAATTTTATTTATTTACTTTCGCCTTAGCGATCAACTCAAATATTGGGGCTTTCTGGGATGCAAGGATTAAAGCCAATTCATCTTCGAAAGATATTACGATACGATCATTTTCTTCGTCCAGAAAGTGAAGCTCTACACGTTTGTCGTAGTTTATATCGAAGCGTTCGCGTAACTAATTAATAAGAAATAATTTTATTAATTTTTATTCAAAATTTATATATATTACAACAAAAAATTTATGAAAAACTATAATTCCTAATTTTTATATTTAACCTTTTGTTCAAGCTCATCCAAACTAATATTCTTTCTGATATCGATTTTACGAGCAATATGTTTACCATCGTGTTTATGCTTGACTTTGATAATCATATTTCTCTGTTAAAGCTCAATACGACGATAATAAAAATTTGAGTTTACGAAACATTTCAATTTAATGCTAATGTTCAATTTATATAGGAAGCTGTGGTAACGTCTATCAAATGTTATGGAAAAAAAATCACAATTTTCATATTAATACTCATTAGTATGAGGATAGTATGAATATTATCACCTATATGGCTTAACTGCAAATTTTTTTGTAGTTCATTTTAATTAAAAATGATGAACAACCTCAAAAAGGTAATCTTTTTTGTCTTTTGGAGAAATCAGGTGTTATTTCTTTTTTTAACTATAGACTTACATTGTTAGAATATTCGGTTTCGATATTCTTAATTCTGTATATAGATGAATATCCGATTTAAATGGTGTACATGCATGTGCATTTATGAAGGCTCGACCGTATTTAATACAGCATTGTATGTTGAGCCTTTTTTATCAATTATAATATAAACATGCAATATAACGTACAGTACGTACCTATTTCTTTATTGAATTAATTGCATAAAATCTATATCGTTTTATAAACCTTCATATATCGATATGTTAATCACATATACTCGGCAATATATCGCCTAGTAAAAGACCAGGGATCTAATATTAAGCTTTAATATTGGTGGGGTGTAAGAGACCTGGGTCTAGTATAGTTTGTACTATTTCTGTATTTGAAGAAACAATTCAAAAAGCATGCATATTTTTCATAGTGTGACAGCTTAGATATTTAACACTTGGTTATTGTAGATTTTGAAATTCTTAAAAAAAAAAAACTGCACTTGGCTATTGTAGATTTTGAGATTCACACCCGAGTCTAGACATATAGGGTCTGGTATCTGAGGACGGCAGTTTACGGTACCTGATAAAAGGTATGAATTTATTACTAGAATTTGGACACTTTATTAGGAATTATAATACATTCCTTACCAATTACGGCATTTTGAAAAAAAAATATTGCTGATCGCTGTTTATTATTGTATTCTTTTTATATTCATTTTTTTTTTTATTAGCCAAGGTTGTAAACTTAATCCCATTCTTTTATTCCGAAGAATTTTTTCGTGTTATGATCTATGTTTTTCTTATATTGAAAGATCCATCAAATTATGTTGTATCGATGATTATTGAGACAGGATTAAATTAATGATCATTCATTTCATTGTGCTAGACGCTTATAATTGTGGAGGATCAATAATAATTTAATTTTTTTCACATGCTTAAGTTACTGTTATGTACGTATACTAAAAATAGCATTGTGTTTAAATGCACAAATTTACCTATACAAACTTAATGAATCGGTTCTCATAACCAAATTTAAAAACGACCCGGCATTTTCAAAGAAATTTTATATATTAAAAACATTTAAGATTTTTTAAAGATTTTTTTAAAAAGCTCACCCGGATAGTAAAAATACTTAAAAAAATTTTTTTTAAAGTTTTATAAAATTTAAAGGAATCTTATTTTTATTTGGTCAAAATTTTACATCATGTAATTTATGATTAAACTAATTAATATCATAGCCTGGTCAAATTTAAACAATTTAGCAATTAAAGACATAATCAGATATAATTAATATCTGCCATGTAAGATTAATTTTGATTGGTCGATTCATGTTCACGAATTTTTGAAATTTACTATTAAAAATTTCAAAAATCTTTAAACAGTGAATAACTTTTGATCCGCCATTCCATTTTTGATAAACTAAAATGTTCGTCTCGATGAGATGATTCTAACAAACCCAAAATCATTAAAATCAATCTTTAAAATCCAATCACTAAACCCTTTACGATTTGTTTACTTTGAATGTTTAAAAAAAATTTTTTTTTTTATTAATTTTTTAAACATTTGAAGTAATACAAATTATTAATAATTTCGGGATCTAGTGATTGGATTTTAATAATTCAGGGCTCATTGGAATTGTTTTATTGAGACAAACATTTTGGTGTTGTTTTTATTAAAAATGGACTAATGGATCAAAAGTTATTCACTGTTAATAAATTTTAAAATCTGTAGTTATGTAAAATTTTAAAAATATATTATATAATATAAATTATAAATAGAATCAATATTTGTAACTATAGGCTACCTGTACGGTGTCCAGAATTCTGCTGCTAATGATAGTAAATTATGCTTGCTAATGATATGAAATTATGCTTTTAATGCTAATGATTTTTTTAAAAAAATTTTTTAAAATTAATAAATTTTATAGTTTTTATAATGTAAAATTTTAAAAATAACTATTTACAAATTATATTTATTCTAATTTTTCAATGCAAATATCAATGTGATTATTAATCATTATAATTATCATCATTGATAAAATGTGCAATTTTTATTGTTATTATTAATAATATGTAATTATTATCAGTAGTTTATTACATTGCTATGGTCTCATAACTGCATCACAAATTGACCTTGGTCATTTCACAATCGGTTAAAATCAAAATAATGTAAAACATTCTCACCTGATTTGTTTCATATGGCTATCTCAAAATAATATTAATATCAAATTCAGCACTAACATAGCCCATTACCGTAACATGTCCAATCAAAAGCAAAATTTTGCTAACACAATTCTAGATGGCAACATTCATGATATATGTATTATATAAAGCAATGAGGTTTATAGATTCTCTGTACCATATATATATATAATAGCTAAAACTGCAATTTTTGTTAAAAATTTAGTGATAATCTATCTATTATCAAAAATACCCAAATTATGCTAAAATTTGTACTAAAAATGTAAATAATGCTGAATTCTGCTGCTAGCATAATAATGCTAGTAGGGTTCCACAATTTGATTTGATTTTCAAATATTTGAATCAAATATTTGATCAAATTCAAATTCAAATTTGACTATATTTGATTTGATCAAATTCAAATATGGCCAAATTTGATTTGATTTGACAAATATTTGATTTGATTTGAAAATTACTATTAAAAATTCAAATTCAAATCAAATTCAAATTCAAATATTTGAATTAAATCAAATTCAAATCAGGGTCAATTTGATTTGATCAAATTCAAATTGATCCAATATTTGATTTGATTTGAATTTGAGGAACTCTAAATGCTAGCAAACTTGAATTTTGCTAATTATGCTAATAGCATAATCCTGGACACTCTAGCTACCTGTAGCTATAACTAAGTTTAGGTGTAATATTACTATCAAAATATAAAAAAACAAACTCTTATAATTAAAGTTAAAATTATAATTGGTGCAAAGTATACTTTATTTCAAAATTTAGCAATAAAATTTTTGTTAAAATATAAAGATGATTTTATAATTAAAGTTTGTATTATTAATTGATAATCTATAAGTAATCTAAACAAAATAATCTGTAAATAAAGAGAAATCAATAAAATAAAACAAATTTATTAAATAAATTTGTTCTATTTTTATTAATTTTCTCTCATCTTTTAAACTATCTAATAGCCAAATTTGACTACTAAAATTTTTTTATATATTTTTTATAATTTGAGGCATATATTTATTATATAATTTTTAATCAAAATTGAACCTTTTTCTGACGATCACTTGTACACATAATTCCAAAAATTTCTTTACTAAAAACTAAGATAAGCTGAAAACTTTTGAGAAATCCCATAAAACAGCATCTATTATTTATGGATAGAGGTCATATACTATCTGCTAGTAGCTTCAGAGTTCATCACTCACTGCTGGGACGGCACTTGTCGTTTAGAGACAGTTTATAGACTGCCTGTCAACAGGCTTAGAGTTTATCACTTACCGAAAAATCTAGTATCAAGGTTAGCTCCCGAAAGGGTGGAAAATGAAAATGATGAGTTTTTTGTTAAAGAAGAATATTCTTTTTTAAAAACTACAAGTGGAATTTTTGGTGTTGACGGTTCTTTCAAAAATTTTTTCAACAAAGTGGGCTTTTTGGCGTACCTTTTCCAAAAGATCAGCAGTATTTACTCCGTCCAAATTGGAAAGGCACCTACCATATTGGATTCAAGGTCATGAGTTGGTTTTGGCAACAAAATAAACGAGGAATGACACGTGAAACTTTGTGGAGGAAACCATTAGTGAAAAATTTGTTTAGTTAGTAGTTTAGTTTAGCTCTTAGTTAGATTTTTCTACCTATCTGTTGTAAATTGTTCAATAGAGGTTTTTAATTTTTTCTACTCTTTTGTTTCTTTTGGGTTGTTTTTTTTTGGTTTTTTCTAGTCGTTCGTTACCCATTTCCTCTCTTTTACATTACCCTTTTTAGTTTTAGTCTCATTTTCTCACTCCTATTGAAGTTTATTCCAATTTGGTATGGAATGTACTTTTTGTAGTGCAGGTAGTCTAACAGAGCCACATAGTATCTATCTTTTGATTTGTGCTATTGCGGTGGGTTGTATTTGGGCACCGCATCTACGGACAGCAGCCGGATGATGTTAGACTTGCAAATTAGTAGTAAACAAGTATAATTTTTTTTTTATACTTTGAATATTAATAAAGTACTGGTAAGACCGCCTAAGATGAAAAAAATTATAATTTTTATTAATAAATCATAGTTAGAAGTAGTAATTATGTCTATAAATTTTATTAGCCAATCAGAATTAAAATAGAGCAATCATACTATATATAAGGGCAGTATTGTCATGAGACAGCTTTGGATAGTAGTTTGGACAATTAAATAAAGTAAAATTATTTAAAATTTTATTAAGACAATCTATTTTAATTTTAACTGGAATATGTTTAGCACCTCAAAAAATATATAATTATATATTTTTTAGATAAATTAAATTTAATAATTATTAAAGCCTATATACTATATAAGCTTTGAACATTCTTGGACGCTTGGACATTTTGAACATGGACAAGGCCAAAAAAGGCCTTGGATAGCCAAAATATACAATACTGTATAGGGTTATCTAAAGTGGAGATAAATCATAATTACTAGTGAAGCAACTAAAAAAGAAAATCAAAAAACCTAAAAAAAATACAAAAAATAGCAATCTAAACCTACTTTGGTTAGGTTAATAAAATGTTAGAAAAGCAATTTTGTATATATATAACTACCTAAAACCTATTCTAACACTATCCTAAAGTAACCCTAACTCTAAAATTAATCAAGGAAATTATTAAGAAATATAAGTTGTCTTTGCTTTAAACGTTCTCCATATATGGCTACTAAGTAAAAAATATTATAAAATAAATAATATGCTTTTTACTTAAAATTTTATTAAGCTTAGCTTTCTATTTTTAAGCTAAAATAAAAATATAGCATATATTAATTAATAATATATAAAAATTGAGTATTGCTAACTTTTACTGGTAGTAATATTATAATAGCTTAAAATTTTATTATATAAGCTATCTTTGTATTATTGGATAAAAATGCTTAGCAAAGGGTGTGGCGACATAGAGAAGCTGTCTGGTTGTCACCCCCAAGCAGCAGATCTAGAGTTCAAATCCCACTGAAGACGAATTGAAAAATAGGTCTGTATTACGGTAATATTTGTTCATCGATTGGTCAGGTAGATTACCTGTAACTAAAGTTGCCTGCTATAATAGGTTTGACATGGTTGTAAAGTTGCAACCTTTTATTTGAAGGTTGTAATTTTTTGTCGTAATAGGTGCAATGGTCGTAATTCATAAAATAGCTGCAATGGGTGTTATTGTTGTAATGGGTGTAATGGTTGTAATAGTTGTAATAGTCATAATAACTCAAATTGACAATAGGTCAACAGATCGATGCATCACATAGTTCAAATGGTATATACAAGGGGATAAATTTACTAATTTAGGAGTTAATGGTGCGAATTCTAATATACGTCATATAATTTGAATTTTTTATAGCAAAATGTGGATAACTAATCATTACTACAAAAAACTAGTTTGAAATATGGCTTGCCATTATTTAAGATATGTGGACTAAATCTATAATTCTTTTGCAGATGCAATATTCTATAACGATAAGAGACATTTTACTACTATAAAAAAAAATATTGGGGAATTTACATATCGGGACCCAAATTTGAAAATAATTATGAATGCGGGCCCAACTTAAAATATTTATTTTTATAAAAGCGCAAATATGGGCCCAAGTAATTTTGCGTTATACGAATTAGTGCCTATCGTGGCTTACTTTACATAAGTACATAACTCAAATTTTACTTCCTGCGCATATAAAGTGTCGTCGTTACTATATATTAACTAATGTAAATTAGTAATTATATATTCTATAAAATACTAGGCACTTATCTATTAGTGATTTCTTTCGTCTCGATTTTCTAACAATTTGAAATAATCTTCATCTTCAATTGTAAATATTATCGTTATGTCAAACACATTACAAATTAGGATGACATTTATTAAAATGGAAGGAATCTGCTTACCAGAAGACCAAAATACTTATAGAAAATATAGTAAAAAAAGCTATAGTATACGAACTTGTAATCGAAGATGCAGGCAGAAAGAATATTAATTTACGATGCTTAATGGAAAATTACTCATATAATCGCAGCCTTTATCTAAAAATTACATTGAAATTTTCGCTAGTTCAGAACAATTGGATTAACTTTCAAATAACAATAATCATCACCAAAATTTGCACGGGGATTACTATTGATTTTTATCATTATTGGATAGTAATCGATTTAAATCCCCCATAACGAGGACTATCGATTAAGATAGTAATTAATAATAATTGGTAATAATCGATAGATATCAGATTAAAAATCAGGAATAACAATACTATTAGACTATATACTTATTTTTAACTGTTTTACAGATTTTCGCATGTTTTCGCATATTTTCACAAGGTTTCGCAATTTAATATAAAATTTTATATTTTATATTTTTTTTTTTTAAGTTTAGAGGCCGTGTGCTATGGCCGGGATTTTATTATGAGTTATAGTGACATAATATTTGTTACATGAATGAGGATACAACTAGCCACTCATGCACTTTTGGTGCCTAATTTAAGTAGTCCGCCCGAAGGTTCTACACTAGCTGCCATACCTACAACCCAACTACGGGAATTGTCTATTTAAACCCTCTAGTTCATGGTCCTTCTATTACTACCTGACGCACTACATTTAATGCAGATATTGTGGGCCACAACCCTTTTAGGTATTGACAACCTAAGGGCTACTTTACCATCGCACAAGAGCCTACCGGAACAAATTCCATGTCCTATACATGTACCATTGCCTGGATTTGGTAACCGAGGCTAGGGGTCTTAGCTGGGTCGGGTCAGACCCGACCCGACTCGGGTCAGACCCAACCCGGGTCAGGTTGAGTCAGACCAAACCCGGGTCGGGTCAGACCCGGGTCAGAAAAATCCCGGGTCAGGTCAGACCCAGGTCAGAATAAATCCGGATCGGGTCAGACCCAGGTCAGATTATATACTAGACCTAGAATGGATCGTGCAGTAAAGTTATTGTTATATAAATTACATTATTAATAATATTATCTGGCCATAAACATAAGCTTTGCGAGATTTACACCCCTTTTTTCGTCATTTTAACTACATACGAAATATTTTTTATATTGATTGTCCACTTTTTTCATCGGTTTAAAAGAATAAATCTACATACAAGATGTTTTTTTATATCGACTAGTATATATCTAAGTATGGAATGCGTCAATAACGTAATGAACACACCACAGGTTTGTATTTTATGAATTTTAATGTAATAAAACTATAAATTTTGAAATAAGATAGCTCGCGACGCTGTCATGCAAAACCAGGAACGGAAGAATTAATAGATCATATTAAGTAAAATCGAAGGGAACTTCTCTACATGTCTCTCCCTTTATTGAATTTAAATTCATTTGTTTATATATATTTGGATTTAATATATGACATGTTAACGTGTTGTTTGGCACGTTAATGTGCAGTATAACACTCTACGTGCTATTCAACGATAGTACTACTAAGCCTAGCACGTTGACGTGCTATCGAGAATTTAATGAATTATACAAAAATAGAAGTGAAACTATCTATACTAATAAATAAAGAGAAGATCTAGTGACTGCATCACGCAATTACTAATTAGGTCATACCAGGAACGCAGTCATGCAAATTGACGGAGTTACCAGGAACGCAGTCATGCAAATTGACGGAGTTACCAGGAACGCAGTCATGCAAATTGACGGAGTGTATGGTTACCTTCTATCTAGAATAATAGTTCGCAAAATCTTGCATTTGATTGGGCGTTAAAAGGCTATCATTTCACATGTCAATATGCTGTGCTGGTATAACATACTTCTGCTGTTCCATTTTACTTATTTGCGCAAGTAACACAAACCAAAAAAGGAATTCCAATTTTGTAAATAAACTAAGTGCGAGAGATAAAAATTTAGGGTTAGGGCCTTAACGTTAGAGGCCATAGGGTTAGAGTAATGCTTAATATAAGTAAAATTTCATTCCCGTCATTTTTAATTAGTGCACTAAGATCAATTTAAACATTAGTTTTTGCATATTTTCGCTTTTTTCTTCTTTTACGCGTGTTCGAATTCTTTGTCGGGCTGATCCGGAATAGTCAAAATTTGCACTCTTCGATTGGCTATTTCCTCTCCAGGAGCTTGTATTACCCGCGCAAATAAGTGGATGCCTACTGTTCGTGTATGATGCTCAACTTTTTCTATTTTTAGTTAGTATTGTTATTTTATCGTTATTTATTTCTTATTTTGGCAAATTTTCGGGTGATTGAATCTCCAAACGGGTGATCAAAGCCCAAACAGGTGATCAAATCTCCAAACAGGTAATCAAATCTCCAGACGGGTGATCAATTACTCGTTTGGAGATTTATCACCCGTTTGTGAGATTTGACGAGTGATTTAAAGCTCCCATATGAATTAAAAATATATAAGGGTTTGGTTTTAGCTTATGGAGGAAGAACAAGTAGGGTTGTAGATAGTATTTCTGTAATAATCCAATGTATTGATTCATATTAATAAAGAGGACCCTTATTCCCGTAATTATGTGTGTTAGTTATCGTTTTAAACCATTTGTTCATGATCGAACTAAACCGGCCCAATTTCATCAAGCACTCCCAAGTATCTGTGTTATTCTGAGAATGCAGTGATATGTATCATATGGTGGAACGAAATCAGGTAAAATATTCTCTATCGCTATCAGACTGCCTTAAGATTCAAATTGTATTTATTGTGATCTATTTCGATTTTATTGAGTTTTTATTTAATATTCTATTCAGTAGCATCAACTCACCAAAAATTACTTCACAGACAATTTAGTTCGCAGAGAATTTAATTACAGGTAAGATTATTTTACAATCGATTTATTCACAAACAAGTTTGTTTTATTGGCAGTTATTTCAATGACATCAGATTTTACAGACAATTAATTCTAGTTATTGTTGTTAGAATTAAGTTTAATTTATCGCAAATTCTCGAAATAGCGGGCATGGACGTTGTTTCGAGAATTTACGGTAAAGCTGGTGCAATTTATTAAGTAATTGTTGGCTAAATATATAGTCAACAAAATGAATTTGTCTGTGAATTAACCGTCTGTAGAATAATCTTGTCTGTAAATTAATTGTCTATGAATTAATTTGTCTATAAAGTGATTGTTAACGATTTAATACGAAATGTATAACAAAGCGAAAAGTGCAAAGGTAGAATGAAAATAAATTCGAACAACTTATTTGGTAATATAGTCGACCAGAATTATGACAAGTATTATAATGTTGGGCAACGTTATTGTGATCATCGATCACCGTAGCAAAGACGATTTTATAGTAGAATTTAAGAGTTTATTTTATTACAATGAAAAAAGTAAAATTAGAGAATTATAAGTGTTAAACAATATATGTAATCGCAGAATTAATATAAATAGAAGACAAAAGTTAGTCTTTTGACTGCAACGAATAAAGAGAAGAGAAGCATATAGTTACGCCTGAAAGTTGTTTCAGTGTGTGTCTTGTTCCAAGTGAGACATTTATAAATTGATAACCAGTTGAGCAAGATAACATTACATCACGTTCCTGGTTTTAGCACGACTGCATCGCGCAGCTACCTAATTATACTCATTATGACCATTATGACCATTTTTATCTTTAAGTGTCGATGCTTTTCCATCATTATTTGCTATAAGGGCAGTCTCATTAATCACCTGATTATTTTTTATCAGAGGCCTACCCCCCTCCCTCTTTCTTAATATATAAATAGTCAGGTTCTTATATATAATTTCAACTTTTTTTACCCCCCTCCCTCCCTAAAAAATCACCTGATTTTTGTTACTTCCCTAATTAATATCAGCTATAATCTGACCAGGTTTAACCCGGGTTGGGTCGGGTTAGATCAGACCCGGGTCAGGTTTGATGTGAAGCAGGTCTGACCCGGGTCGGGTTTGACATGAGGCGGGTCTGACCCGGGTCGGGTTTGACATAAGGCGGGTCTGACCCGGGTCGGGTTTGACATGAGGCGGGTCTGATCTGGGTCGGGTTTGACAGGAGGCGGGTCTGACCCGGGTCAGACCCAAACCCGACCCAACCCGACCCATTAAGACCCCTAACCGAGGCTACCTGCCCTTATTAGGTTCGTTCCGATCGTAGTATCCGCCTTTTCTGGTGCATACCGTAGGACCGATTTTCACTACCTCCTAACTCGGATCTTTCCAAACGGTTTCTTGTGGGTTTTTTCCGGTTCCCTGGATTTGCGATGTAACACATACATCATTGCGCCTGCAGGCTCCTATTCAAGATGGTAAAACCAAGGTTACAGGTTTAGCGCCCAACCGCTCATAAGCCACAATCACCGAACGCAGATTTAACTTCAAAACGTCGCTAGTGGGATTCGAACTGTCAACCTGCCGCTTGGGAGTGACACCTTGACCACTTCTCTAAGGCGCCACACTCTTTTATATTTTTTATTTATTATTATTAGTATACATTATATTTAATTAAAAATATATTTTTAATCAATATTATATATTTTATTATATATTATTATATATTTTTTATGATAAAATAAAAAAAATGCCAAAAAAAAATAAAAACAAAAAAAACTAAACCCAAAAAAATAATGAAAAAAACAAACAAAAAAATTAGTAATATTTTGAACCCTTTTGCACTTCATCACATAATGCTAGCTCTATATACTTATTTTTCTCACCCTGCAGTTAGCTATTATTTCTTTTCTTCTTTATATTTGCTAATATTCGCTCATATTCGCTACTTCCTAAAATAAAAAAATGCCAAAAAAAATAAAACCAAAAAAAACGAAAATGAAAAAATAGTAATATTTTAAACTACTTTCATACTTCGTCGCATAATACTAGCTCTATACACTTATTTTTCTTACCCTATAGTTAGCTATTACAGTCAACCCTCCATAAATGCAACTTGTAGGGACAAGCCTACAACATGCATTTAGGAAGGTTTGCATTTAGAGAGAGCCAATTAAATTGTAGCTTTTAAAAATTAGATCATCAAGTTTGTGTAACTTCTAACAAACTGAATAACCTATCTTAAATACTAAACTTTGATTGGCCACGTGCATTTAGGGAGGTTAGTGTGATATAAAATGTTATTCAAGAGAATGTGCATTTACAGAATATAGAACGTGCATTTAGCACTAATAACATTTTACGGAATAGAAAAAAACCTGTATTTAGGGAGGTATTGCATTTATGGAGGTCTGACTGTATTTCTCTTCTTCTGTTTAACTATCATATTCGCTTATATTCGCCCATATTCGCAACTTTCTAAAAAGTACTATAAAAAAAAAACAAACAAAAAGCAAAAAACGAAACTGAAAAAAATAACAAAAAAAACACACGAAAAGAAATAAACTATTATATTTGCTTATATTCGCTCATATTCGATTATATTCACTTATATTTGTAACTTCAGAAATCGTCGAAGGTTTTCACAAAGTGCCGGAATAAAA
>QKWP01001730.1:86424-112516 GCA_003550325.1 Gigaspora rosea | reverse complement strand
CTTTTGTTATGATTGTTTGTCCAGGTATGGTGTGTATTGTTTAAGTGTGCGCCAATATCAAACATATTAGAGCGATGTAGAAAGTTGATAAGTTTAAATTTTGATGAGGAGCTATATATATTGTCCTGTGTATTAAAGTCTCTTAGTATGATAGGGTGTAGGTTGGATTGTTGTGCCTGTAATATCTAGTTGATTACAGCATTTTGTGTTTGGTTTCTTCTATACATATCTGTAGAGGACAGATATACTGAGATAACACGCAACTTAATATTGCCTTTAAAGAAGAAATCCAAAGCAACTGCTCCACCTGAATGAGTATGGCAGCTGTGTACATGAGGTTTAAGGTAGTTTCGAATTTTAAATGAATTTTATATGATTTATTATTTAATTTTCATAATAAATGTTTTCATACAATAGTGTCAAAAGAATGGTAAAAAGAATTAAATGTTCAAAATATTCAGTAAATTGTTAAACCGAGTTTTAAAAAAATTAACCAGATACATCATTTTATAATATTGACATACTTTTATATTGGATATCACGTGAAATAGAAATGTCAGTGTAGGAAATTAAAATTACCATTCACTAAGCTAACAAAAATAAAATTTCTTATTAAAATCAAAAAAATTATTCAACGGCATGAACCTTAACACTGACTATAGTCAACGTTTTTATTAATAAATAAGTCAATTTATGAAAAGATAAATAAATATTTTGAAGAATATCAAAATTTTTGAAGAAATTACTTTGTTTAATTTTCTGAAAAATTATCAAAGTTGGAAGCTAGATAATAACTATTTTTGAACAGATTGCATATTCAGTTGATTTGGTTATTATTCTTTCTCATCAGATATAACTGATAATTAAATTCATAATTTGGGCCTCGCCATGCATTAAATTATCGCCCAAAATTTCACTATCCCTTAGATTGTAGTAGAACACAGGCAAATTTGCCTGCGTTTTTGCACTTTTTTAGCTCTGATTTACTTTTTTAAAATACTAAAATAATTAAATAAAACTTTGTACAATTATATTTGAAAATAAGGATTACTTTTTTGCAAAATTAGTTTTTATATTATAAGAAAATAAATTATAGTTACATATAAGCTGAAAATAGATAATTTTAAGAAAAAATTTTTTTAAAAAATTTTATTACAATTTTTCTGCGATCTTATTTAGTTTTAGTTTTAGAACTATAGTTCTTAAGACAATATTGTAGTTTATATAAAGGATGACAACTTTCATTATTGCAACTTTAATGATTTACTTGTAAAAATTAAGACTTGTATTAGAAGTAAAGATTTTTTTTATAGACGGGAACATATAAAATTTGAAAAAATCTAAAGAAAAATTTTAATAGTAAAAATGCCAATACAAAAACTTTAAACATTTATTATATTAAAGTTTTCTAATGATTTTAAAAAAATTTTATAACAAAGTTACTAAAACAAAACTTAAAGAATATTTTTTACTTAGAAAAGATATGGCTAAAATCAATATTTAAAATTTTATTAAAAATTTTAAAATACGCAGCCAAATTTGCCTGTGTTACAATCTAAGGGATAGTTTTGATAAATCACATGTAATTTCGTATCAACTAAATCATAACTTAGTTCGGTTGTTGTGTCAACTTATTATTTAGCAATATAAAATATATAACTGAATATAAAAAGTAATTTAATTTAGTTCCTACACATTTTATTGTAAATAATTAATAATTTAACAGTAACTATAATATAAATAATATATTTGTTTATTTATTTAATTATATCATCATGTGAAATTACTTTTTGTCATTAATATACTATATATTCATTTATAAAATGCAACTTATTTAAAGGATAATTTTTATTCAGATAGACAACAATTGACAATTATGCCTTGAAAATCGAAAGTAAAAAAATATCTTTGAAGTAACGGTCTCAATTCTGAAAAGACCACTATTGAATTTCTAAACAATTATATAAACTATCTCAAATGTAAAGCCAGAAAAAATTAAAAAATTTTGAAACTAGACAATACTCAATAGGATCGAAAATTTAAATAAAGAAATTGAAATCTGTATAAAGAAAAAGAAATTCTTACTACAGCTTTAAAAATCGTAAAAGATATTATGAAATAATTCAATGTTCTAAAAACAAAGAATTTACTTCAACATATACAAGATGAGATAAAAAAATCATTATGGAATGAACTAAGTTCTGAACTAGGTAAAGCAAATTGTGGAATAACAATATGTAATTTTATATTCATAATATTAATTTTTTTTGAAATTGAAATAAAATCAAATTTGGAAGTGTTTAAAATTTTTGTACAAGAACAAGTTGAAACAAAGATGACATGGAAAAATATTTTGGATTATACTGGTGCTTTATTAGCAATTATTTCATATCTATTTCCAAAGAATCTTTTCTATTTTATGTGTATTCAGAAATATTTGTACTATTCACTTAAGTCAGGTGATTCTTTTATGCAAAGTATCTAGAGAGCTTTATGACAATTATTTTATCCAAACCAAAATTTTAAGTGTTCAATTCAATTATTAGAACAATACTATTGCAGGACCCCGGACATATAGTACAGAGGTCATACATTACGCAATTCAGCAAAACCCCCTGAAATTTAAGAAGCAAAAAAACTGGTTTTGGCAATTATCTTGGCATCTTGTGGTCCAATTTGAATGAACTTTTTTTTAAAATGAAGCTCTCAGTGAGGCGCATCTAAAAAAAAAAGTTCATTCAATTCTGATTACTGGATCAGAAGTTATTTAAGTAAATAGATTTTGACGTTTTTAGCAAATTAGGTCAAAATTGGCCAAAATTCAGTTATGACCTATATGAGAGATGTCCGGGGTCCTACTATTGCTTTCTATTACCAAATGCCAATTTTGTAAGAATGTTTTCAATAATCTGGTGCTAATTATAGAATTAAAAATAAAAATATGTCGACAATATATTAATCAAGCATTACTGTATATGTCCAAAAATAAGCTACTATCTAAAATAAGCTACCCTCTGATTTTTTTTAAAAATTTTAAAAAATTCGTTAGCAGTTGCTACATATAAACCTATTTTTTACTAAGTAAACTTCAAAAGTTCGATTAAGTAAAGTTGTTCAGCACATCAAAATACACTTATAGTAAAAATTTGGTAATATCTGGATAACTTTTTATTAGTACGTTTTTCAATTTTTTCAAAAAACTCAATATTTTGAAAATAAGTTACTTTACGATTTTTCATGTAATTTTTTGGCCAAAAAAGGTAGCTTAATTTTAGACACATATGGTAATAAGGCATTACAAAATTTTTTCATAAATATTTACTTCAATAATTTATTTTTCAGCAATCTATTTTGTACATCACTTTTGTATAACCTTATGTACATCAGATCTTATCAGCCAATAATATCATTGCATAACTCATGTACATCAAATTTATCAAACAATACTAATTATGTAATTTAATCTGTCAATAAAAATTTACAAAATTCATGATGATTACTAGGTTAACTCTTTTCCAAACTATACACAAATATCATATATGTTCATATTTTTTTTAGACTTTATTCTTATTGCCTTTTGTTTCGATAGCGAAATCAAAATATATTTACATTTTTGTTCTTTATAATAATAAATAATGTTAATTTTTAATATGAATATTAATACTATAAATATCAGATCTGTTTTTGATACTTTTTTTGAAGCATGTGCAGCTATAGAAACATACACTTCAAGGAATAATACTGTTAATTTTGGATAATACATTTAAGAATTCAGATAGCAGTGGCTACAGGCAAGCGTATTTTGTATATGAAAACAGTGCAAATATGGTAAAAAAGGAGGAATACGCCACTAAATGAACTGGTTTACTATTGGTGTTAATTATCAAAAACAATTAAAAAATTTGTAATTACAAAGTACTGTATTTTCCAGAACATAATTATAAAATTTGGTTTGAAGCTACAAAATTTAGCTCTGTTATACGCAAATTTGATCAAAATGATCTTGGTTTAATTAAGAGACAATAGTACATTGTTTGCTATATGCGCATAAGTATATATACTGTATTTAACAAGCTATGAACTAATTAATTAGAAATAAGATAAGGGGCATGTTATTTAATATATAATATTTTTACTTAGTAGCTACCTCTATCCATGTATGGTGTGATCATTTTATCTAATTCTGATTGATTAATATAATATATAGCCGTGATTACTACCACTGATTATGTATTCATGGTAAAAATTACATAATAAATGGCATGCCTCTAATTATATTTGCGACTTTTAAATTATATCAATTAAGTATTCAGTTTACAATAAAAAAGTATTGATTCAATAATATTTATTTTACTATGCAATTTTTTAAAAGTGCTATATCAACCGCCAGTTTGATCTGCATACTTCTATAATTCGGGCAAAAGCAATAGGAAAGTTTGATTTATATTGTTAAAAAATATATTAAGTCTGCTCGATAAGTAAGTATCGAGGCAGATTTGTCTCGAATCAACTCAGATTCGATCATGTAACAAATCTTTTATGGTCATATATTCGATCGATCGATTGAACGATGCTCAATCAAGGGATATAAGTATAAGAGTAAGATATAGTTTAATTGACAATTTGCGATAGAAGGAGAATTTTAACCAGTGGAGATTTTTATAGTATAATATAATAATACAGGAATCATGATTCCTATAGTTTTATAAAATTTTTTGAATTTTAATTGCTTGTAACTTTTTATTTACCTAACTAATTTTACCGATTTAACTATTATTGGAATCACAAAAACTAGCTCTACAACTTTTATTAGAAGTCTA
The DNA here is from genome assembly GCA_003550325.1 of Gigaspora rosea. Lineage (NCBI taxonomy): Eukaryota > Fungi > Glomeromycota > Glomeromycetes > Diversisporales > Gigasporaceae > Gigaspora > Gigaspora rosea. The sequence goes on along the minus strand of QKWP01001730.1, from coordinate 107,696 downwards.
CAAGATATTATCTTAATAAAAAATTAATTTTACATAGTCAAGAATGCTGATTATTGTATTTTATATGTAATTTATATTAAGCGTTATGTATTTTATTAATACAAATTCTCCTTCTTTCGCGAATTGTCAATTAAGTGAATTAATAAGTAAGTATGAGATAATTGTTGCATAATTGTTTCAGGTTTATTTAGTATTGTTAAGGTTCGTGAGTAAAATAGACTTTTTTTTTTTGCGAACCTGATTTTAGTTCTACATTAACCCCTCCTCTCTACCCAGTAAGTTTCCAAAGTGGCCTGTCGGGACGAAAGTCATGAGAAGCAAGGGTCAGATAGCATATAATTTAGATTCATATAGAAGTAAATGCATTTTATGACTTGTCGGGATGACAGTCAGTTATACAAAATAATACAGTCTATAACCTGTAAAAATGACAGTCATAAAAAAAATTACACAATGCTAAAAAGTGCATAGGTTGCTTTATAAGCAGGAGAATAACACCCATTTGTATCTTCATAGTGTAACCCAGAAATGAGGGACAAAACAATATTATTTAAGTGCTGTAAATATTAAGTTTTTGCTATAGTGAACTTAGCACCTGAAAAATTATATTAATGATCGATATTTAAGTTTTTCTATAGTGATTTTAACCATAAAAGAATGTTATTGTATTATTAAGATAACAAATATTCGCTTTCAGATTTTTTTTGCATCATTTATTTGTACACAAAAATAAATAATCGTGATTTTAACATAGTTGTTACACAAAAATTGATGTACAATTATTTAGATGATTTTTATTGGCCGATAAGATCTGATGTACATAAACTTACACAAAAGTGATATACAAAAAAGATTGCTGTTTATTTTTTTATTCTATTTAGTTATTTGGAACTTGAAAATGATCAACACTTTCTTTCAGAATTATTTTTAGTGATTTATTTAGTAGATATTGAACAGCTTCAAGGAAGGTATATGGATTTTATGATACACATTATCCTGATATATCTCATATAGTATTTTTTTGAAATAATGTAGATATTACTTATAATAAATATACTAGCATTCCAAACAAGATTGGCTATTTTATAAGTCAAAAAATATTATAAAATAGCAAACTGAAGTTCTGAAAATTAAATATCCATCAATTTTTACTGACCAAAATTTTAATGTTATTCTTTGTAAAAATAGCATTTTTAATTCTAAATAGTTTTCTTTCTTTAAATGATTTTTTATACTATTTTTGTTCTTTTTAAACCATGTTTTTGATTAAGTTCATTTTCGATAATATGTACCTTCGTATAAATTTATTTTTTATTCTAATAAAAAATTGATATTAAGATTTTTTATATGAGTCAAAAATGAAAAGTTTTGCTAAAGTTGGGAAATTATATGCGACTATACAAATTTCACTTCATATTATTAGCTTATTTCAAATTAATTTTCTTGACTACTGGAAACTTCTAATTTTGTGGATTTTGCTGAATTTTTGTTGTTTAACTATAAAAAAATTATTAAATTCACATAATTTCTAAACTGAAATCTCTAATTCAGATTTAAATTAGAAATTAAAGTTGGCTAAGGTTAGTTTATACTGAAGCTATATGTTGGATATGTTGGTAAATATATGAACACGAAAGGCTCTTTCTTGGTTAATTTTATTTCATATAATTGACACAACATTTTATTGTTCAAATTAAATAATCTAAATGCTCTTATATTATTTTCAAATTTAATTAATTTTATTAATTGATAATTTAATACGAATAAAGGATTACATGTTCTTGCATTAATTTACAAAATATTATTTTTTTAATATGAATAAAGGATTACATGTTTTTGACTTTAAAAATATTATGTCTTAATAAATAAAATGTAAAACATGACCCTCATCAGAAATTCAAATTATTATATTAGAGCAATAAAGGGCTTATTAGAATATTTTATCATCATTTGAGGGCAAATTAGAAAGATTATAATAAATCAAATCAATGTTTTTATATGTAAAAAAGTATAACAAAAGTAGAATTAGTAAAAATAAGTAATAAACCAAGTTTATTAAAAAAAACTAGTAATTCATTTTTTGTCTATTCTTCGAAATAATTTATAACTTAAATATAAAATTGAATGGCCCTCTAAGCTCACATTCATAGCCAGCTCAGCATCACAGTCATAAAATCTTAAGAAGAAATTAATGCAGTTTATAAAGTAAAAAGACATCAACTAATAAAAATAATTAACTTCTCTAAATTAACTTAGTCACTTAGTTTCTTGATTCAATTTTGGTATTAAAGCATGGCAAGCTTCCTATCTTTGTACCCAGACTAGTAATTGTTTATATGTTAACTTCTTTGAGCGAATAACGAAAGAAATAAAATATGATTTAATAACGAAAGAAATAAAATATAATTTGAACAAACCGAATTAGTAAATTTAGAAACAGAACTCAAATCAGCAGAATTTTTTTTGGCATCATAGAGAACGGACAACGATCAAACATACTCTATTTGGACAGACTACTGTACAAATGGCCAAGATGATAGCCATTTCATATTTACTTTCCTTCAATTTAAAAAAAATGTGAGTTATATAAAGTAAATTTAATAAAAATTATACATAGTAGAAATCATAAATTGTACTTTCATATAGCTTTTTGCAACCAAAATGCTTCGATGTTGTTTAGTCTATGTGATAACAATTGGATAAAAGGAGATTATTTTACGATTAAATGAAATAGAAAAAGAACAGCCCAAAAAGCTCATAGTCATAAATATAAGAGCAACTAATACATTTTTTGAAATAAATTCATAAACTTTTTACTTCTCAAATAAACCAATTTAGTTTTTTAATCTGATTTCGTTATTAGTTAGAATTGTTGGCAAGTTTCAAGTTTTTTATTTTCATATCCAAAACTTGAGAAAATTTAAATTAATAGACTAAATATAGTTTGAATTTCTAATTTTTTTTACAAGGAAAAAAAATTAGTTAATTAGTTAAGAAAATTGTGAACCATTTCTGCTTTCAGTAAACATCTTAGCTATGCAAGCTTTAAAAGAAGATTGTTATGAAACCATTTAGCTGTATAAACTTTAAAATAATTAGTTAGTTTAGAAATAATTGTTATTATAATTGAAGCTTGAAAATACGAGAATTCCTTGAGCTTCTTGAAAAAGTGCAATTATTCTTTTTTAACCCAAATTAATTTAATTGGTACAAAAAATATGTGTATTTTTTAATTATTAAATAATTTTTTGAATACCTCTAAGTTTCACAATTGTGAATACAAGAAATTTTTCCAATTTTGCTTCTTTGTTTGATACTTGAAAATAAAGAATTTCTTGATTATCAAATGATTTTTTGAATGCCCCTAGGTTTCACAAGAAATCTTTCCCAGTTTTGCTTCCTAAAGAAGTGCAATTATTCTTTTTTAAACCAAATTATTTAATTGGTGCAAAAAGTATGTACATTTTTTAATTATAATAATTTTTCGAATGCCTCTAATTAGTGATGCCACCGAAATTGATTTTTGAAAAAGGCCTATTTCGTTTTCATTAGAGAAAATTAAAATTTTTTATAAAGAAGAGCAAATAAAATTTATATAAATATGTTCTTTATAATTTCATCTATTCAAAAAATGTATCAAATAATTTCGTATTTCAAGTAATAATTTCAGATTTTAGAACCCAAATTAATTTCTTCCTCATGTAAACCTCTAATACAAGAAATCTTTCCAATTTTGCTTCTTTGTTGTGATTCTTCGAATGCCCCTATATCTTACAATTGAAGCTTGAAAATACAAGAATTCTTTGATTATCAAATTATTTTTTAAATGCCTCTAGATTCATGAGAAATCTTTTCCAGTTTTGCTTCTTGAAAAAGTGCAATTATCCTTTTTTAAACCAAATTAATTTAATTGGTGCAAAAAGTATGTGCATTTTTTAATTATCAAATAATTTTTTGAATGCCTCTAAGTTATACAATTGTGATTACAAGAAATCTTTCCAATTTTAAAATAATTTTTTGAATGTCTCTAGGTTTTATAAGAAATCTTTTCTAGTTTTGCTTCTTGAAAAAGTGCAATTATTCTTTTTTAAACTAAATTAATTTAATTGGTGCAAAAAGTATATACATTTTTTAATTATTAATAATACAAGAAATCCTTCCAATTTTGCTTCTTTGTTGTAATTCTTCAAATGCCCCTATGTCTCACAATTGAAGATTGAAAATACAAGAATTTTTTGATTATCAAATTATTTTTCGAACACCCTAGATTTCACAAGAAATCTTTTCCAGTTTTGCTTCTTAAAAAAGTACAATTATCTTTTTTTAAACCAAATTAATTTAATTGGTGCAAAAAAGTAAGTGCATTTGTTAAGGGTAGATAGAGTAAATGTAAATCGTTTTTCAATGATCTGTATGGTATTACAGATTTTTATATAGGAAATAAAAATACACTACAAGCAAAATTTTTTAATGCTCTAACGAATTTTTACCAAAATTTCAAGACGTACAGATAAGAAATTTCTATTTATAATAATAATAATTTCGAAACTTGTTTTATTTGAGAAAATTCTACTTTGAATATTACTGAAGTTTTCCTAGATGGCTCTATATTTTCTCAGGTGATGCAAAAGGTCCAAATATTCTATTATGTTTCTAGAACAAATCATTACCCAATTAAACTCGAGATTTATATTAACCATGTATTAGTATGTACGTACGTTACTGTTACATATCTGATATAAAAGAATATCATGCTGTCTTCTTTAAATCTTAACAGATCGAAAAGAGGAAAACCATTAGCAGATGCAATGTGCTGACTCTTAAATCTTCCGGCCAAACCTTAGTTTGGGAAAAAAGAACACACTGACTTACTGAAATTTTCCTTAGTTCAGAAGAATATTCATTTGCAAAGGCGTTTTGCAAGACACTACACTAATTTTAATGATTAGAAGAAAAAGTGTTTGTAGCTGTATAGTACTTTGCTGAACCTGGTGAAATATTCTAAATAACAGTATGTCAGTAAGTGAAAATAGTTTTTGGTTACTAGCAGGTGGCATGTTCTTATAAGGTATGTGACTAAATCTTCCCGATCATAACTTTAGTTTAGGAAGAAAAAAAGCATTTGCAAATGCACTTTACAAAACACTATGCTGACCTTTCTGGTAATAACTTTAGATCAGGAGAAGGAAAGCTTTGCAAGTATGTTTTGCAAGAAAATTATATGATTTTCACATGAATAATCTTGAAGAACATTAGTAAATGTACTTAAAAAATACTACACTATCTTTGAATTTTCCGGTAACCGCTTTAAACAAAAAGAGTAAAGTATTTGCATACAGGTTACTCCCATTAATATTAAACCATTACTCATTTGGATTAGGGCAGTGTCATTAATCACCTGATTATTTTTTATCAGAGGCCTACCCCCCCTCCCTCTTCCTCAATATATAAATAGTCAGGTTCTTATATGTAATTTCAATTTTTTTTACCACCCTCCCCCCCTAAAAAATCACCTGATTTTTGTTACTCCCCTTAGGCAATTATGTTGATATGTGCGAGGGTTGATAACAGCGAGGTAGTTTTTATATAATCTAAACCTATTTTTTTTAAATAAGAGGTTGATATTAACAGAGATAACCTGGTGTGCACTTATTTGTGCAAGTGATACAAATCCAAAAAGGGAAATTAGCCAATCGGAGAACGTAAAATGTGATAACCCCGGATCAGCTCAACACGTGAGCAAAGTGAAGAAAAACACAAAAAAACCCGTAAAAAGAAAAAATACAAGAAAACGAGTGTATAAACCTGTCTTGGTGCACTAATTAAAAATGACAGGAATGAAATTTTACATATAATAGGCATCAATCTAACTCTATCCCTTACTTTGTAGAGGTTCGCAGGCAAATTTGCCTGTATAATTACTATAAATATACCTCTGATCTAGTTTTTTAATCATTTAAAATATTTAAATAAAATTTGGTATTATAATATTTAAGAACAAGGATTATATTTTTGAATTATTTAAACTTATATTATAAGACAAAAAGTTTATGTTGCTTATAAGCTAAAAATATTAAATTTTAAAGAAATTTTTTAACCAAAAAAATATTTTACAATATCTTGGCGAATTCTTTAAATATTGGTTTTAAAAATTTAGTTTCTTATACAACTTTGTAGTTTATATAAAGGATGACAACTTTCATTATTTGACTTTAAATGATTTATTTGTAAAAATTAGGACTTGTATTAGAAGTGAACATTTTTTTTATAGAAGGGAACATATAAAATTTGAGAAAATCTAAAGAAAAATTTCTATAGTAAAAGTTCCAAAACAAAAACTTTAAACTTTTATTACACCAAAGTTTTTTAATAATTTTAAAAAAATTTTATAATAAAGTTGATAAAACAGAACTAATATTATATTTTTTACTTAGAAAGTATATAGCTAAAATTAATATTTAAGGTTTTATTTAAAAAATTTAAAATTTTAAAATTTTCGCAGGCAAATATGGCTGTATAACAAATTAAGGGATAGCTTCTAACGTTAAGACCCTAATCCTTTCTAACCCTAAATTTTTAATTTCATGAACTTAGTTTATTTTTACATTAAATTTCCTTTTTAGGTTTGTATCACTCACACAAATAAGTAAACCAGATAACCTGTACTATTTTTTTTAAACGTAGGTGCACTTTACAAAAACATCATACTGTTTTCGAATTTTCCGTTAATAACTTTGTATCAAAAGAGAAAGCATTACATCTAGACTATGTGCATATTGTAATGAAAACAATATAAATAAGAATGAACAAGTAGAATCAGATTGACGATTGAATAAAAGGGTTTCAATTTAGTTTTAGCTTAGAATTAATGATTATTGTAATCACTTTTAAATAAAATTTGCATAAATCATATGTAAAAAAAAAATTTAATTAATAGTTATCTAAGATGTCATTATGCGCGATTTATATACAGTATTTCAGAAACCTATGCTTTTTATTAAAAAAATTTCACAGTTGGGAAGGTACAAGCTTAATAGCTTGCATTGTTTTACTAGCCAAATTCAAGGATTCCTTTTACTAGCTTGAATTTCTGATTTCACATTATCACCACTAGTATTAGTCATTGTTGGTTAGATTTCTAGCTGCAGCAGATTTAAATTATCAGTCAATAATTAAATATCTTGGGTGTTCATAATATTAACAATGGATCAAAATTTTTATTACTCGCAGCTAGGGATCCTAATTTTCTGCTGCGACAAACCTCAAATTCTGCTTGCTTTACACTCAAATTATGCGAATTATGCAATAAATTTTTTTAAATTATGCAGATCAGATTGACATCAAGAAAATAAAAATATTAATAATTTGCAAAATTTTGTTTAAAAAATTGCAAAGATCTTCAAAATTTAGATTTTTGCAGTTCTTCGCATATTTTTTTGGCAAAAATCTATGAAATATTTAAAAAGTATAATATTTGCAGATTATAATAGAATCAGGAAATTAAAAACATTAATAATCTATAGTGATCTTCAAATTTATCAAATAAGTGCAGAATCTTGTTTAAAAAATTGCAAAGATCTTCAAAATTTAGATTTTTGCAGTTCTTTACAAATTTTTAGCAAAAAATTTGTACAAATATTTAAAAAGTATAATCTTCGCAGATTATAATAGGCACCGCCTATTATAATCTGCGATAATCTCCAAAATTATAATTTCAATACTTATCTGCCGGTAAGAACACGAGAAAATCAATAAACAAAACAAACCAAAAATATAATTCGAAATAACAATAAAAAAACAATGGTAGGAATAAAAGTAAATTTCCGGTTATTCACATAATAAGGAATAACTGGAATTTACTTTTATTCCCACATATGTACAGTACTTAAAATTTTTTATTTTTTTTTATTGTTTTATTTTATTTTTTAAGTTTTACTAAATCTCACCAGCAGTGATATCACTGCTCATATGTTCAACCAATTAGATCGTAGGATCTTGTATAACCAAAACAAAAACAAAAAATAATGTAACTAAGAAGAAAATCTAAAAAATTTTAGACAACAAAATATTTTACTATGATAACTTATCTTCGGGCACTAAATAAAAGTTTTTAGCGCAAAATTTTACATATAATATGTCTTTCTAACCCTAATCCTAACCCTAACCCTAAACTCTAATCTTAGTTTTTTAAAAAGTTTATTATAGAGCGGTGATGATCACTGCCAGTGAGATTTAGTAAAATTCTTATTTTTTTATAATGCATTTACTATGATTTTTTTCATATATTTTTAAACATATTTTTAAATGTTTTTTTTTAAACTTTTTTTTATATTTTAAACAGTTTTTTTTATTTTTTTTTTTTTTTATCATTTTATTTTATTTTTTTAAAAAATTTTTTTTTGTATTTTTTTATTCTTTATTTTTTTTGATTTTTTTTTAATTTTTTTTTATTATTTATATCACTTATTTATTTTTTATTAATAACAGTTAACGTTTTTTATTATTTAAATAGTTTTTTTTTAATTTTATAGTTTTTTTTGTTTTTTTTTAATATTATTGTTTTTTTAATTTTTTTTATCGTCGTTTTTTTCTTATTCTTTTAATTTTTTATTTTTTATCATATTTATTTTTTTAATTTATTTTATTTTTAATTTTTTTTTATTTTTTTAATGCATTTTTTTTAGCATTTTTTTTTAGTTTTTTTTTATTTTTTTTAACCGATTTTTTTTTATATTTTTTATTATTTTTCAGTTTTTATTTTAACTTTTTATTTTTTTTATCTTATTTTTATTATTGTTTTTTTATTTAATTTAATTGACAATTCACGATAGAAGGAGAATTTTAACTGGTGGAGATTTTTATAATAAAACATAATAAAATATGTTAATATAGGAATCATGATTCCTATAGTTTATAAAATTTTTTGAATTTTAATTGCTTGTAACTTTTTATACACCTAACTAATTTTACCGATCTAGCTATCATTAGAATCACAAAAACTAGCTCTACAACTTTTATTAGAAGTCTACAAGATGTTAACTTAATAAAAAATTAACTTTACATAGTCAGGAATGCTGATTTTTGTATTTTATATGTAATTTATATTAAGTGTTATGTATTTTATTAATATAAATTCTCCTTCTTTCAAGAATTGTCAATTAATTAAATTTTTTAAATTTTTTTTCAGTTTTTATTTTCATTTTATTTTTTTTTATTTTTTTATAATTTATTTTATTTTATTATAATTTATTTTTTTTATTTATAATTTATTTATTTTTTTTTATTATAATTTATTTTTTTTTGAGCATTAGTTCATGGCGACCCCACAATCGACCAATAAAAATCGATCATGTGAATCACGTGCTCGATGAATACATGATACACGTGATCAATTTTTAATGGTCAATTATATCACTTAATAAAAATAAGAGCAAGTTCAAAATAATACAGTAATATGTAATACCGATAAAAATTTAATTTATTATATCTCAAATCAATTACATCATAAGAAAAAAAAACTATATATAAAAAAAAAAAACTAACATCGCGACGAACAACATAACTACAGTATTAAAAAAAAATTCTAATACCCCGACATACAACTATATATATATATATATATATATATAAACTAACATCATGACAAACAATATAACTACAGTATAAAAAAAATCCTAATACCCGCAACAAACAACTATATATATATATATATATATAAATAACATCACGACGAACAACATAACTACAGTATAAAAAAAAAATCCTAATACCCACGACAAACAACTATATAAATATATAAAAAAAAAACTATATTGCGATGATTTCAAGAAAATGATGGCACTGTTGGCATTGAGTTTTGAAAAGTGCATTAGCTAATTCTTCTTCGGATTCAAGATTATTACGTCCAAGTTTCAAAATTTTCAAGAACAACGGTCCAGAAAGACGAAAGCTTGAGATCACCGGAACGACAAACCTATCCCTTAGTTTGTACTACTTTGCAGGCAAATTTGCCTGTAAAATTACTATAAATATACCTCTGATCTATTTTTTTAATCATTTAAAATATTTAAATAAAATTTGATATTATAATATTTAATAACAAGGATTATATTTTTGAATTATTTAAATTTATATTATAAGACAAAAAGTTTATATTGCTTATAAGCTGAAAATATTAAATTTTAAAGAAATTTTTTAACCAAAAAAATATTTTACAATATCTTGGTGAATTCTTTAAATATTGGTTTTAAAAATATAGTTTCTAATGCAATTTTGTAGTTTATATAAAGGATGACAACTTTCATTATTTGACTTTATATGATTTACTTGTAAAAATTAAGACTTGTATTAGAAGAGAGAATTTTTTTTATAGATGGGAACATATAAAATTTGAGAAAACCTAAAGAAAAATTCTATAGTAAAAGTTCCAAAACAAAAACTTTAAACTTTTATTACACCAAAGTTTTTTAATAATTTTAAAAAAATTTTATAATAAAGTTGATAAACAGAACTAATATTATAATTTTTACTTAGAAAGTATATAGCTAAAATTAATATTTAAGGTTTTATTTAAAAAATTTAAAATTTTAAAATTTTCGCAGGCAAATATGCCTGCATAACAAAGCAAGGGATAGCCCAGAATCTTCACAAACTACGTACCGAACAACCAAAGCTTAGAATCTCCATACTCCAAAATAACCGTACCGAACGAAGCCTAGATTTCGGCACCGAAACGTCAAAGCCAGCACTGAACACGTAAGCCCAGAATCTTCATACTCCTTAAATGATAGCACCGAATGACGAAAGCCTAATCATTATTGGTTTTTTAGCGAAGAGCAAACCTACAAAAAAAAAAGAAAGTGTTAGTTCAAAGAAAAGAAAGTAAAAAAAAAACAACAAAAATAAAAAAACAATAACGTATCTCAAAGAAGCTATAGCACAAAACGCTGAAGCCCAAAATTTTGCACAACGAAGCACAGAACCATCACGATTTATATTGGTTGTCTAATAATAAAAACCTACAAAAAAGAAAGAAATCATTAGTTTAAAGAAGAAGAAAAAAAAAAAGCAAACGAAAAGAAAAAAAAAAATCGTATCTCAAAGGATCCCAGTTTTAGTTTTCACTATTGGGCCTTCCAGGTGGCAAATTTACAAAAAGTAATATTATTAGCACAAAACAAAGGAAAAAAAAAAGAAGAAAAGAAACCACTTAACTTACAAAATCCTGGGATTAATCGCCAAACCAAACACAACTTCGCAACAGTATTAAGGCTTTAATCCAAGGCTTTAACGACAGTTTTAATGCCGACTTAACTCCAACAGCGGCTCTAATAACGCTTCAGCAACGACTCCAGTGACGACTCTAGTGACAACTCCAACGACGAAACCCTTAAAGAAAAGAGGAAAAAAAAGCTATTTAATATAATAAAAAAAAACAAAGCGCAAAAAAAAAACAATAAAAAAAAAACCAATGGTTATCAAAAGGATAAGGGGAGTGACAAAAATCAGGTGATTTTTTAGAGGGAAAGAGGGTAAAAAATGTTGAAATTATATATAAAAACCTGACTATATATATATTAAGAAAGAGGGAGGGAGTAGGTCTCTGATAAAAAAGAATCAGGTGATTAATGATACGGCCCTAATTATTGTTTATATATGATTGCTAATCTTAAAAATGATTGGCTAATCATAAGGGTCTCTATGGTGACAGGTCGTTATGAATAATTTTCCAATTTTTTTTTATTTATAATTTGTAAATTTTTTTAACGGTTTTACATTATTATAATTTATTTAATTTATTTTTAAAGCAGATATTACGACGATTTTATATTGCTAGTTACACAGGATAAATATAAAACATTTTTTTTACTGTATTTTTTTTCTACTAACACTATCTTATATTTCAATATTTTTTAGTTTTTTCCTTCCTTTGCTACTTTGATCGGGAACATGAGATGGTACCGAGCTTTGGAATCTGTAATTTGGTATTGGGAAAGCAACGTTTCGTTTTATGAAATGGTAACAAGATTGGAGTTTTTGAAGAGTAGTATAAAGGAAGTGTCTTGTTTTTTTCTTGCTTTCATTCTTTAACTAATCTTCTCTTGTTAACTAACCTTTTTTCTTGTAGGTTATACTTTGACTGGGAATATGAAATTGGCAACACGGTGTCATACATTTCGTCATTCTTTTTTTACTCATACGGTATCTGGAATTCTTTCATCGCTGGTGCTCTTTCGTCGCTAGTGTTCTTTCATCGTTAGTGTCAAAGCTATTTCATCCTATGGAGAGTATTGGCTGAAGTTTTTTTGCCGTTGGTGTTAGCATGTACAGTTATGTATTCAATTTTTTTTTTTTTACTTTCAGTATCTTGTTCGCGTTATACTAATTCTTTTCAGACTCAAGGTAGGTGGCTGTTATATCTTATGTTACCAGATATGCTCATCGTTGGTGTTAAATTTGCCAAATTTGAGAGTCATACTATGTCTAACGTTCGTGGTTGTGTAGTGGTTTCTTTATGGCGTTTGTGCAGTAGTGTCTTTATACCATTTATGTGGTGTTTGTTAACGCCCTTATATGGCGATCTCAACTTTGTGATATGCTAAATTTCTATATGGGTAGTTCCCGCACTTATTAGCTAGTATGGGTCGTCCATATTTAGCGAAAAACTACCTTAAAAAGGATATTTACAGTTTCATGAAGTTGAGAGCGATGTATATACGCTATGCTCTTTGCTCTTGTCTTTGCTCAAGCTCTTGCTCATGCTTATGCTCTTACTCTTGCTCTTGCTACGCTACATATTGTATTAATGGACTGTATAAAAAATTTCGTGAATTTGCTTGAATTTTGGAAAATAATTTGTTTTTGGTATGTATTGTATGTATGATCTCTTTTTTTTCGCTTTACATCTTTTTTGCTTTCGGATTTTTTGCTGTGTTGATGCTTTGATAATCAACAATTTACTTCTTTAGTGAACGAGATGTTCGCGATTTTCTTTTTTTGCAATAATAGAGTCATGGCGATATTCGGTTATGATCTACGGTGGCTTAGCCGATTTAATCAAAAAATGTTTGTACTTTTTTTTTTTATTATTATACTTTACACTTTCTTGAATCGTTCGGAGAGTGCGGTATTAGTGTAAGACGAGTTAGTACCGGTTAATTTATTTATCGCAGGTATCCTTCGATTATGAGAATTTTCACAGCCCATTATATTCTCTTCGTCTTTATTTCTTATTCTCGCGACTTTCTGAAATCTACTCGTTAAAAAGAAGAAATGTTAAAGTTCTTCGTATTGCTTGTTTTTTGTTAGGTTTAATCAAAAATAATGTTGATATTAAGAAAATTTTGTTAGAGATGAAGTTTAAGGAGATTTGAGGTAATTAAACTTATATTTCGAAGAAACTAAGATGTTTTACCATTAAAACTAAAAACAACTGACAAAGAAATTGAGATCTGGAAAACATAAAAACGAGCTCAAGTGGTATTTATACAGAAAGCGAAATGGAAAGATAAGTTAACCGGTTCTTATGTTATGTTATATAGGCATTACTTTGTATGTTAAAATTTTACTAACTGCGAATTTAAAATATGAATTTCTAAATATCATGCGGCGAATAGTAGTAAAACTATTGTCGAGATCTTTATCGCATGTCTAAAATAAACTTGTGCGTATAAATTAGGTGATGCGTCTTTAGACTTCAGGCTCGTGAATTTAATTATGAAGTGCGTTGTATTAATTTAACTGAACAATTATGCCTGTACATGCATTGCATATTAAATTATACAGTGCATTTCGTTACTGAATATACACGTGCGTAATGCTGTAAAGCTTCGGGAATGAAATATGAATTTCTAAGTATACTACGGTTTGAAATTTCTACTTATCTGTTATATTCACGATTTCTTAATTTTAGAGATCTCGGGATAACTTTTCAAGATCTCGGAATAGGCGCAACTTCTACTGGTAACGATGCCGAAGGGTTCACATTGCGCGACAAAGAACTTGATGATAGGTTTGCTATTTTTGTGTTTATGTGCAGCGAGACTTGGTTTAAAGACGTTTTGACGTAAAAGTGAATGTTTAAGTGGAAGCATTGTATTATGAAGATTTTACAAAAGGGGTGATTATCAAATTGTTTCGTTATGATTCCCTTTTACTACTCTTGAGTTGAATACTTATTCTCCGTTAATTTTCTTTAGTCTGTTCCGGCTGTGGTCTATGGGATTCCGGTATAGAATTTCAATAGATGAATTTCTTCCGCGATGCTTGCTTGATGCTGCGTTACTATTGAATTAGGATGTTAAGGATTATGATCTGGCAAATGCCAGATTATGCATCCGGTAAATTGCAAGTTATGCGAATTATGCGGACTTTGGATTAAGGTTGGCTGTTCTTCCGAATTTCAAAATCTTCTGTAATGCAAAATAATTTTATGACCATTTATGAAACTATTTTTACGTGTTATAAAATTTGTTGTATAAATAATATTTTCAAACTTTAACCTTATTGCAAGATTTTATCTAAAAGCACGAGATTTTACTAGAAATTTTTTTGGGGTCTATTTTTACCATATCGATATGCTTTGGTGTGATTTTAGTCAGAGTTAATCAAATCTTACCGTAGAGTTCATTTAATTACCACGGCTCGTAGAATTTGAGGTTAGCTCTACCGGAAATAATAATTAAATCCGGCTAGGTTTTTTAGGGGGTGATGGTATGGTTTGATCCATACCATGCTGGCCTGATCAGTTGTACTATACAACTCTGCAATTACCTATATTCGGACCTATTAATTTTAAAGTGTAAATACGGTGCAGATACTATGGTAGTTTAACCAGTATTATTCGCATGATCTTACTCGGAATTAACCAGCGTTAAGGTATAATATAGGCTGATTTGATAATGCGATCAGTAATTTAATCTGTGTACCGACAGTTGTTCGATAGGAATTCCTTTACGTGAGAGAATGGATAAATTATGCTAGGTTATGCGGCCTTCTTTAAATAATATATTTACGTGCCATAGGTGAATTACGCGAATATTGTGCCGTATCATGATCCTGTGCACTCTACACAGAGTTCGGGTAAGTTCGATTACAATATCGATTAAAAAGTCGGACTAAATTCCAACGGCCGTCGGTAATTAAAACTAAAATTCCCGGGGGTCGATGGTTGATCGGTAACAAGTGGTCATTGGTTCATGTTTGTTCGATAAATAAGGTAATCAATCTTGGTTTATTTGATGTAACAATCGATCGGAAGACGAATCGAGGGTTAAATGTATACATTTAAGGGTAAGTATTGAACTTAGGTCCTTTGCTTTCTCTTTCTTACTGTTAACACGACTACTCGAATTTCAGAGGTCAAATTGATAACGGGACTGGTAACGGGGTTCTGTGTTACTGACGAAAAGTAGATTTAGACGGTAATTCGTGAACAAAACTTAAAAGATAAACAGTTAACTACTGGAGTTACTACTTCTGCTTTTATGATTTCAAAGTATTAAACTCGACTGGGTTAGTTTTTTATTAGCGTGCCAGAACCATCGTTTAAATACTTTTACATCCTTATTTACATACAGGTTTTAGCCAATGTATTTCCGTCAAAAATACAAGAAAGTGAGGGTACACTCATGAGTAGCTCTTCTTGTTACACAGTCCTTTATTTCGCTTATTCTGACTTTATAACTAAAGCCACTCTTTACTGCAAATCTACTTTAAATTTTTCCGGTTAAGAAATTTTTGTCTTCTCGCCAATTTTAGAGAATCGGATGAATCATCCGATTCGTATGATTCAGGATCAAATTAGATACTATCCGCATTATCAAATTGGCTACTACTGGCATTATCAAATTGGCTACTATCGGTTGTCTCTTGATAAGACTGTTAAAACAGTAAGTCTGTATTTAGTGGACGTGTATATATCGATAAAAAGCAGAACTTGAAGTCGGGGGGTTTTTTGTTTTTTTTTCATATGTTAAAGCCAATTAATATCAGCTTTACGTATGAAAAAATAAACCCAGTTCTAAGCTCTAATAGGATCACTAACAGCATAAGGCGAAGAGTTACAGGGAACCCGTGGCGAAGTCAAAATAGAACCATTTTGACCATTGTAAGTAAGACTTTCATCATCGAGTTCGGCTACGGTATTTAACGTCGAAATCATTTTATAGGACTAATAAAAATTTTTGATTAGGTGATGATATATTTTAAACAGGGCGTGAACATAAGTTGGATTTAAACTAATTACAAGAACTTGTGACGACATTGAAGTAGAAACGGTTTGACCGTCGTAGGTAAAACTTTCATCATTGAGTTCACTTATAGTATTTAATATTGAATTTGTTTCATAAGACTCGGACGAAGTTAAAGCAGAAGAGTATTGTCCATCGCGAAAATGGTAGTTGGATTCATTCGTGTTGAATTTATTGAGCTAACACAAGTAAAAAGATGGATGATTGGTGTTGTAGTTTCATCAGATATTTATTTTCAGATTGATTACGTTATAATTGTTAAATTTAACATTTTTTACTATGCGGTTCTATGTAGGTCGGTGTCTGCACGCTATGTTTATAGAAGACTAGCAGGTTAAGTAGAAAATACTGATAAATTTTAAGTTTGAGTCAAGGTTGTGCTTTTTTTTATTTATTAAATATAAAAATGGCTTCATAACTTTTATCATAGAGATTTATTGTTAATTTTCGCAAAATATTATTTTAAATTATGTTAAAAGTTAGAGTTATGCATTTGTTTTTGTCATGATCGATTAACAGTATCGCTATCGTGTCCCGTTGTTACACACCGATAAATTATTCCAAATTTTTCTATGATACCGTAGGTTACTTAGTTAAGGCGTAACCCAATGAACCGTGCATAATGGTCTATTAAAATCAGACGTAGTCAGGGTCATCACTGTTTTTGTATTTTCTAATAGCAAATTCGACGATGTTAAGTAGCAAATTTATTTGGTTATCGTAGCATTCGTATCAACAAGCAATATCGTTTATTATTTTTTGAACAAAACAATCATGCTTAAGAAGTAGAAATTAATAAGCATGATAAAAACTATTAATATTATGAGGAGTGCAAAAATGCGAGTAATTTCATGTAGTAAGTAAATTTTTTGGTTTAATTTAAACAAGACTATCTTTATATCCCAACTCATTTAATTTTTGGCAAAAAAAATTAGGTAAGTATATTATAGAGATATTGACTACCGGCAAACAGGCAATATACTACTGAGGATGTCAAGCATTTAGATGAGAATGAAAACAAAATATCGTACTCGAGAAATGATGTAAATGAGATTAAAAAAAATTAGTCAACATGGTAAAATTAAATTATAGATTTAAATATTATGAATAGATTAAGTCCGATTAAAACTAACCAAGAATTTTTGCAACATATCGATATACGGTATTAATGATTAAGCTTACATAGATATATAATTTGTGATATTTTATTAATATGTTTTTAACTACACGTTTTTATAATCATTGTTTAAATAAACTTCGATAGTATATTGTTAAATCGTTTAATAATTATAAAAAATAAAGATTTTTGTACTATTTGGTTACTTAATACGTCAATGTAAATTCATTTTATTGATATATAAAATGTATATATCGACTCTCGTGACAAATCTGCGGTTGGCGTGAACTTGTGAACTATAATTTTTTTGGCGCTTAGATCACCCCGTGTATATATATATAACATTATAACGTAATAATTAGATTTTTGATAATAGTCGTATATATGAAAGCTGTATGATACAAGCTCAACAGATTTATAGTACATATACAGTTTTTATTAAACCAAAATAGGAGATAACAAAATAATTATTTTTTCGCTGAACGAAGGTTTTTTCTGTGTTTCTCTTTAATTTCGGGCATTGCTTCTTGAATTCGAACCTGAACGACTTCTGTAGGATCGTCATCGCTTACGAAAGCAGTATCCTTTTCGTCTTCAACACGAGTAGCACGAGAAAGAATATGTTGATTCGTATTTTGCGAAGTAGATGCGGAATTGTTAATTGACGAGCATTGTCCTGTATAGGCGTTTTAATGGAAGAAGTTCCTTTTTGGACTTGCGAAATAACGTCCACAAAATTGAAAGAAGTGTTTTGATTATTTGAACGTTTATTATTTGAATTACGCAGATTAATGTTTTGCCTTGTATTCTGTCTTTTTTGAGGGACTTGCGAAGTCAACGTAGCATATTTTTCTTCGATACCATCGAGGTGTTCGTCGAACTCGATTTCTGAAATTCCTTTCGCATTAGTCTTGGTACTCGATAACAAAGGATCGTTAGAAACGTAGGTCCATTCTATGTCAGAAGCGAGAATATGGTGAAAATTTTTAGATCTGATCTTTAAACGCCCTATGCCGGACAAGACTGTCTTTTTCAAATTATTTTTCATAGCACTGTATTTATTATTTTTGTTTTTGTAAGATACAATAACTTTCGACTCCACGTTTCTATTGTTAGTAACCCCATTGTATAACAGTCTCGCCATCATAAAGCTTTCTCGTCCCCCTTGGTTGTCTGGAATATAAGAATCTGCTACGACGGCAGCAGAGTAGATCAGCAAAGGAGACGAACTCGGAAGGTCTTCGGGGTAAGAACGTAATACTCCTCAGAAGAAGAGATCAGAACCGTTTGGACTAGAGTAACCTAGAAGAAAGGGATAAGATATGGCTTAATTAAAGCGATTTTGAAATGTTGATGGTAACAAAACGTATGTATTCCGCATCTTCGTATGCGTAGCGTCCAATCAGCAGGACTATGGAGTTTTTTTCGAAGGGCACGACCAAGGATTCGGAACTGGCTGTAAACCCTTTTAATGTAATCTCTCTGAATTTGTCGACATTATGGTTAATTGGGTACAAAACGGTACCGGAAATGCATTTATCGGTCCCACTAACATTTTTAGTAAAACAGAACGCTACGAATAAGGTTGACATGTTTACGAATCAAGCAGTTAGCAAATTAAGGCGATTGTGGATAGATATGTGCATTTTTTAATAATATAACAAAACGATAATTGAATTGTGTAGACGTGGCGTATGTTACAGGTCCTCTTTATATGCAAAAAAAAAATTATGGGCCACAGGATTTTTAATATTATTGTCTGAAATGACATCAACGATATCGCGACAATCGTGTAGCCAAATGTGACCGAAACTGGTTCTACAGATTTACCTAATCGTGAACGATCAATCTTTGTGATGTTGCTGATGCTATTTTAAATGCCGGTGGAGTCCGGTGGTACTGATTCAGAGATAATAACAAGATTCTATTTTATTACTGATAAGGTAACGACAATATTCCTATTATTCAGGTGCAGTAAGTGAAGATCGGCAATTTTTGTTTTTACAACAGTTAAACGGATTAGGTAATCAAAGCTTTGTAAGATGGCTATATAATTTAATATATTACAGTTTTTTCATATTGCATGATAGAAGCAATCGTTATCACTGTTGATATGTGTCAACATAATGATAATTTAATGTTTTTATTAAAAATTTCAAATCCATTCAGCTCGCTAAAAAGACGAGGTATTGCTTATAAGTTTACACAGGATGTCCGCGAAGTGTCAAGCAGAGTTAAGTTCAAGTATTTCATACTAATGTATAAATTTTAATTGTTAAACTAATGGAATATATGATTTATTAAAAAAAATATGTACGATAAGTATGACCAAAAAGATTCGCTAGGGTTTTTGCAAGATTCGAGCATAAACTTTTAGAAATGGTTCTTGTAAAGGGACTTCATTAGAAAGAAATTATAAAAAGAAGCGCAGTATTTAGAGGATACTTTTGAAATTTTGACCTTTTCTTTATAATTAAAAAAATTATGTTTTAGTAATCATTTTTGATTTCGCTAATTAAAAATTTGATCGTGGTAAAATTATATAGTGACCTTACATGGGTTTGGTTAAGTATGCAGCGTAACACCCTAATCAAATATGTTCTAGACTTTTTACAAACAGTTAATAAAAAATTTTCTTTAGCTGATTCTTAGTAAAAAGGACCTTATATTACGGTAGTATCTCAAATAGTAGATCAAAACTATATCGGCAGTATTAGCGATTTTACTATGATCAGATTTTTCATGTTACACAAACAAAGATCAATTTAATTAATTTAATTGTTGTAGCTACATAGATTGGCATCTTTACAAATTAATTATGTTTATTAAAATTAATTACTTTAAAATAACGCGCTCAATGAAATTCTTTAAAATTTTTACAGGTAACTTATTAAATATAAGACAATAGAGTTACACTTTCGGATTTTCTATTAGCATATAAACCTGAACATCTTATAAATAGTTTAAATTTCATTAGTTTTTTTGAGTGAAGAAAATAAAAAAAAATTAGATCTTAACTGTACAAGTCGAAACCTTAATAAAATATTTGCGAAAAACCAAGCGTAACTTTTTAGAGATAACTTTTGCAATGAGCTTTTAGTTAAAAGAAATTAGAAGAATGAGTGTAATGTCAAGGTACATTCTTTAGAAATTTGCGCATTATTTATTAATTAAATATATATCAATTTGATATTTAATCGATTATTTAATTTCTAAAGTTACTAATACTGCTAACATAGTTTTGATTTACTAGGTGGGTTACTGCCCTAATCTTATATCTCGTGCTATATTGAACTTATTTAATAATTCGCACCGTAAATCAATAAAATCTTTGTATCGTATATTTCACGCCGTATTGTCTTCAAAACTATGATTGGTGGCTCTAAATTCAATGAATTGCTACATTTATGTGAACAAACCGGATTATAACGTAAATACAAATATTACGAACTTAGAATAGCTTAGTATAAATGCCTTAATCGATAATTTTATGCCTTAATCGATAATTTTATGCATTGATCAATGATTTTTATTGTTAAAACAGCTAGAATAAGATGGAATGAAATAGATTTGATTATATTTACTTATTCACAGACTAATATAATTAGTGAACTTACTTTGTATAAATCGAGTTATACTAACAATTAAATGCGACTAAACGATTAAAAGCATTCGTATGATAACTATATTTATAAGTAATCATTTAATTATAATTGATTTTTTATCTTTGATAAATCTGTTATGATCAATAGACCAATGTACGGTTATAGTAATGTTCTGTTATTATCCATTAACGATTTCATTTTCAATATACGCCGACCCTGGCTATGACATACTCTAATTGGATACCAACAAGGCTGATTTATTTATGCTTTCTGTCGAATTTACTTCTAAAACAATATATC
>QKWP01001730.1:30986-83415 GCA_003550325.1 Gigaspora rosea | reverse complement strand
ATGAGCTTTTAGTTAAAAGAAATTAGAAGAATGAGTGTGATGTCAAGGTACATTCTTTAGAAATTTGCGCATTATTTATTAATTAAATATATATCAATTTGATATTTAATCGATTATTTAATTTCTAAAGTTACTAATACTGCTAACATAGTTTTGATTTACTAGGTGGGTTACTGCCCTAATCTTATATCTCGTGCTATATTGAACTTATCTAATAATTCGCACCGTGAATCAATAAAATCTTTGTATCGTATATTTCACGCCGTATTGTCTTCAAAACTATTATTGGTAGCTCTAAATTCAATGAATTGCTACATTTATGTGAACAAACCGGATTATAACGTAAATATGAATATTACGAACTTAGAATAGCTTAGTATAAATGCCTTAATCGATAATTTTATGCCTTAATCGATAATTTTACGCATTGATCAATAATTTTTATTGTTAAAACAGCTAGAATAAGATGGAATGAAATAGATTTGATTATATTTACTTATTCACAGACTAATATAATTAGTGAACTTACTTTGTATAAATCGAGTTATACTAACAATTAAATGCGACTAAACGATTAAAAGCATTCTTATGATAACTATATTTATAAGTAATCATTTAATTATAATTGATTTTTTATCTTTGATAAATCTGTTATGATCAATTGACCAATGTATGGTTATAGTATTGTTCTGTTATTATCCATTAACGATTTCATTTTCTATATACGCCGACCCTGGCTATGACATACTCTAATTGGATACCAACAAGGCTGATTTATTTATGCTTTCTGTCGAATTTACTTCTAAAACAATATATCTGAAATGCTTAGATTAGATTGCAAATATTATGTATCATATAGGAAAATCAACATGTCGAACGATAGTGGATATTCTAGACTAAAAAGTGAATATTGATTTCAAACATTTCATTTTCTTGTTGAATAATAATAATTTTTGAGCTATTGTTGACTATCGTTAGGTTTCGTTGTTATTTTTGCAAGGATTTCTCATTATAATTAGTTAAAGCTATGGCTCGGTTTATACCGTGAATAAAATCATTTTTCATCCTGACTATAACATACTCTATTTGGATGCCAACTCGCTTAGTTTGGTTATTTGATTTAAGTTAAATTCATTTTGTATGATTAAAAACAATAGATCAAAAATGCATAGATTGGGTTGCTCGTATTAAGTGCAACATTAGAAAACCTGCGTCTCAAATGATATAAATGTTCTAACCTTAAAAGTGAATATCGATTTCATGCATTCTGATCGTATGATTTTTGTGTTAAAATAATATTATCTTTTGAGCTATTGTTGATGTTCACTAATTTCGCTGTTATCTTCGCAAAGATCTTTCGTTATAATCGGATAAGATTACAGCTCGGCTTTTGTAATGGAATAAAATCGATGGCTCATATTATTTTGTTAGTTCATTGTGTCCATATTTAGTAGTTTATTGTATGTTTCGAAAGAACAATAATATCTATATCGGATTAAAAAGGATAGTTTGACAAATAGGTATGTCGCTTGCCTGCATGCACATGCAAAGTTTATCGATAATCATCAAATTAACTTTAAATCTTTACCGATCAAATTCTTTCGCCTTATCGCATAGAAATACTTGCTGACTATCTTTTGGGTTAGTCGATACTTCTGTGTTAGTTTGTTAGATATCTATAATAAATCAATTGTATTAAATTTTTTTTTTATGATCAAATGATCGTGATTCGCTATATCGGTTACAATTATTTAATCTTAGAAAAAAATAACCGTAGGGATTATGAAATTATGCAACATACTTGCATTATTATTTTATATGCGATATTGATTTGCCTTTTGATTAATGTATTGCTTAAATTTTTAAAATTTTTTATATAGATCCCTAACCTTTCTCCTTAGTTAGTTTTTACCTTATTCTCTGTAACTTTCAAAAATAAAAAAATGCCTAATTACAGTATTCAAACTTTCCATCTTACTTCTTTTGCAGAAGTATCTCAACAATCTAACGAAAATCCTATTGAATCTCCTATTATTTTTGAACCATATACCTTTAGAAATGAAATAAATCAAAATTTGTCAAATGCACCATCAACTTCTAATGTACCTAATTCTATAAATGAAATTATTGATCCTTCTTATCGTCATTTGACCCCTGCTATTCGTCGTCTTGTCGACCAGTTTGATGATAAAATTTTACCTGATTATCCGTATATTCTCTGTGCTTATTGTTCTATCCTTATGCTAAATTCTTCTGCACATTGGATGCCTTATGAAGAAAATGCTTCATATACTATGTCTCAAGTTTTTTCTATTCCTGTTCACACTCGTTTAAATAATATGAATATTATCCAAGTAGCTGTATGCTATGGGTGTAAAAGTGAAAGGTCACGTCGCTATCCTCCAGTATTACCACATGTTCCTTTTGAAATACATAATATCCCCATGATGCACAGAAAATACCTTTCTCCTGTTTTTATGAAATGCTCACACGGTCGTTTAACAGGTTCAAATAGCTATACTAACTATCAGCATCTTCAAGGAAATATCAATTTATCACATAATTATAGGACTCTTCAACTATATTCTGGGTTGGCTGGATCTTATTTAAATATTAATAAGCCTTCAAATTGGTTTCATGATTCTCTAATTCCTGCATCAAACTGGCCCAAACTTTCCAATCCTCTTATTTGTGAATATGCATTAAGTATAACTATTTGCTGTCCTTCTTCTACAACGCCTGTTCCTGTTCCTTTACCATTGGCTTGCCAGTCTTTTCAAACTACTATTCAATCTGCTAATATTTATCATAGTAGAATTTCTAGTAACATATCTTGTCCTCCTGATTTGGTTGTTTCAAATAGTTCTTTTCCTCAAGAAATACACAACGAAAATGCTCATTATAGTCGTCTAATAGCAGGATTAGTTGTAAACACCAATAGACCTCTTACATTCAGTGATCCTAATTTGGAAGCTTTGATATTTCCTGATCTATTTCCTAATGGTCAAGGCCATTATGAGAATATGAAGCAACTTTTAAATTTTTAGCCCTCAGTTGATAGCTATGGAAAATATATAAAACTACGCTTGCTATGTCCTGATTCTTGCTTTCGTCTACATTGGTATTGGCCTCATTGGTCATATTTAACTTTAGAAAAAATTAGAAATTTTCAAAACCACCACTGTATACTATCAACTAAAAATGTTAATCGTGAGCATCATCCAACAAGAGCTGATTTAATTGCTAAAAGTTCTTATAGTTCACGTAGTATAATTGATGAAAATATAACTACTACAATTCCTTCAAATCTTCGTACTGCTGCTCCTTTCTTTCAGCAAAAGCAGTATCAGGTTAATACTATGTTAAATTCCTATGGACTTCTTCAAATATTCTATACAATGACTATGGCTAAAGATAAATGGCCTTATTTACATCAGATATTGTAGCAAACAGATAATGGAGATACTCTACCTACCAATCGTCCTCTGCATACTTACCTGTTTTACCGTAATTATCTCACTAATATTCGTAATAATCTTTGGAAAAATTCATTTCTTTCTAGATGGGGCAAATGGGAACATTTTTTCGAACGAGATGAATTTCAAAACCGTGGAACTATACAAACTCATGGATTCGCATACACAGAAAAGAAAATTCCAGAATTAATTTCATTAAGTACAATTCATGCTGATCTTCCAGATCCTATTTCTGAACCTGAATTATATACTTTAGTACTACAATTTCAAATACATTGTTGTGATCATAGATGTGGTGGACCAACTTCTAATGGTAATCCATGTTCCAAAGGATTTCCACAACCTTTGTCTAATATAACTTACTATTCCCACCATTCTTTATGTTATATTTATCGTCGCATGAAAAATGAAGATAGAATGGTAGTTCCATACCATCCTGAAACATTATTAATTTGGCGTGGTCATATTAATTTCCAATATATTACCTCTACTGGATTTGCCAAATATATAACCAAATATATTACTAAAGCAGAACCCTCTGAATTGTTTGATATTGATGAAATGAATAATTATAGAAGACATATGGCAAGAAGATTCGGTGCTATGAAATTAATGATACTCTTACTACAATATCCGTTAACAAGATGTTCTGTTTCTGTATATTACCTTCCTTCTGCCCCTTCTGATTTGCGTTTAAGATCTGTCAAACCAATTTATCTTCTAAATAGTATGAATAATGATGGTGATAATGTTGATATTAATGCTGATACTCCATATTGGGATGATGCAATTGATAAATATTTTGATTGTCCAGACCTTGAACAGTTTTAAGAAATGACATATCCAGATTTTTTTCGTAATTTTACATTTAGATCTAAATTACCTAGACCAAATTCAAGATTATTTTATACTCGTGATCGAAAAAATAGAATAGTTGCTCAGAAAAAACACCTGTTCTTTTACGTTTTACTAGCTACAAAATAGAGGATGGTGAACCTTTTTTTTAGCATCTTATTATGAAATTTCACGCTAGATCTGAACAAGAATTATTGAATGGATTTGCTTCATACAAGGATAGGTTCCAATCTATTTTTCCTGTTAGATTTGCTTTTGAAATGGATTCTGTTCGCCGTAGTTATCTTTTAAAAAAAGATAATCTATCTAGTGCTTATAATTCCTTAATCCATTCCCTTGTATCTGAATTTGAAAATCAGGAACTATCCATTTTAATGTTTAACCAATTTGTTTCTTTAGAAAGACATACTCCTTATATTAATTCCCGTTTACTTTTATCTTTTGATCCCAAACAATATAAAACCTATAACCTTTTATGTAATGTGTGGGGCAAGTTGACTAATGGCAGATACCCTTATTTCTTCTTAACTGGACCTGCTGGAACAGGAAAAACATTTATGCTTCTTCTATTAATTGCCTATTTGACGTCAAAAAACAAGAATTACTTTCTTATGGCACCCACTGGTGTTGCTGCACAAAATATTGGTGGAAAAACTATTCACTGTGCACTAAAAATTCGATTTCATGCAAACCAATATGAAACTCTGCTTTTTTCAGATCCTGATGCTATATTAAGATTGAAGGATATTGAAATTATTGTAATTGATGAAGTATCAATGGTAGATGCTGATTTGTTTACATTTATTAGTGAAATTTTTGCAAAAATTCACAATAATAACCTTCTTTTTGGAGGCTTGCCAGTATTAGTAGTAGGAGACTTGGCTCAACTTCCACCTGTACGACCTTTTTCAGTTTTTCTTTCTCCAGCATGGCTTCGTTTCTTTCCACTTTTTCTTACAACACCCCAACAACAACGACATGATATTGATTTTTATAATATTTTACAAGAAATACGTGTTGGAAAATTATTTGATCTAGGCAATTCTATTATTGCATCTAAAGTAAATCCCTTTATTTCTTCTACAAAATTTTTTGACACAACTCATATAGTTTCTACACGACAATCTGCTGAAACTATAAATCATTTACTCTGCCACTATTTACCATTGGATAAAACCTGTTGTGAACCTATAATTTCTGAATCTAAAGACTTTTTAAATTTTGAATTATTGCAATCTGATCATTCAATTTCTCAATTCAAGTCTATGACCAATTTACCTTGATATTTATATTTGCAGGAAGGGGCTAGAGTAATGTTTTTAAATAACAAGCTTTTTGATGATGGTATTTGTAGTAGCACTATTGGATTAGTAACTAAGCTTATCGATGATTTTAATGTTGAAGTTACTTTTCCTACTTATGAAGGAGTAAGTAAAATAATGATCCAAAAAGAAACATCTCATTTCTATATTAATGGCCTTGCTGCTTCAAGACAACAATTTCCTCTTCAGAATGTATTCTTTACTGAAACTTAAAAAAAAGTATATATGTTTTTATAATAAAATAATAATATTTTGAAAATATAATAAATATGATTTTATATAAAAAAATATTTTAATAATGTTTTTATAATATATTAATAATATAATAAAAATTTTAAAAATAAAATAAAAATTTAAATCTGTTTCAAAAATATTATAAAATTATTATAAAAACATTATTATTATATTTTAAAAATAGGTTAAAATAAATTGTTTAAAAATATTTTAAAATATTATTTTAATATTATTAAAAATATTATAAAAACATTATTGCTATATTTTAAAAATACTTTAAAATAAATTTTTTAAAAATGTTTTTAAAGCATTATTTTAATATTATCAAAATTATTATAAAAACATTATTATTATTATTTAAAAATAACTTAAAATAAACTTTTAAAAATGTTTTTAATACATTATTAAAAATATTGTAAAAATATTATTATTATATTTTAAAAAAAAATTTAAATAATTTTTTTAAAATATTTTTAAAACATTATTTTAATATTATTAAAAATATTATAAAAACATTATTATTATATTTTAAAAATATATTAAAATAAGTTTTTTAAAAATATTTTTTAAACCAAAATTATTTTTAAAAAATGCTTATATCTCGTAATTTTGCTTATGAAACCATCCTTCGTATTTTAACAAAAAATCTTTTTTGCGAGATTTTGGAGTAAACACATTTGTTTAAATCATTATATTATTGATTTGTTTTATTTATATTATATTTAATATTATAAAATAGATTATAATATAATATATTTATATAATATAAATATTCATATTATACTATAAATATGAAATTTATTTAGTTTAATAATGTTTTAAAAATTTTTTTATTAATATTACTAAAACAGTTTTAATATATATTATTTATATTATTATTATTAACTTATAACTAGTAATTATTATGTTTTTTAAAATATAATAAAAATATAATAGATATATAATCATAATATTTTTTAATTTTTTATAGTTTCAGTAAAGTTTGCTTTTACTACTCACAAAGTACAAGGCTTAACCTTACCTCATGTTACTACTAGCATAGATGAATCCATATTTGCTGAAGGTCAAGCTTATGTTTTAATGAGTCGTGCGACTTCATGGAAAGCACTTCATATTTTGTCCTTTGATTCTAGATATTTAAAAACTCCTACCGCAGCATTAGATGAATATAAAAGATTAATTACTATACATGAAAAAGGTTTACACAATTTGTAAACATTACAATTATAATGAATACATTTATTTTTATTTTTTCTTTTTTTA
Organism: Gigaspora rosea; assembly: GCA_003550325.1. Lineage (NCBI taxonomy): Eukaryota > Fungi > Glomeromycota > Glomeromycetes > Diversisporales > Gigasporaceae > Gigaspora > Gigaspora rosea. Next base: position 76,265 of record QKWP01001730.1, on the reverse strand, counting down.
TTTCTGTTTCTATTTAAACATATATATTTCTACTATTTTAATTTTTTTAAATTCAATAAATACTATTTTTCTTTTTTTTGCTCAATTATTTTATATAATTATCAAAACTCACTGCATTAACACGATGCATTTACTAGTTAGTGTCTTTATGGTGTTTATGTGTTGTTTCTAAGGCGTTTTTGTGATAGTTCTTGTAATATGTTTTGTAGTTTTTTTTTTTTATTAATAAAAATATGGGTTTAAGAATTTAGTGCACCCTGCACTTAGTGCACTCTATAATAACAAATACAAACAATGATTAGGGTTAGGGTTAGGGTTAAAATTAGAATTAGAATTAGAATTAAAATTAGAGTTTTAAAATATTAGTAAAATCGCGAAAGGAGCATTTTTGTTAGTAATACAACAGGGGTTACCCTAGTAAAATTTTGAGATACATAAAGGGGGTGCACCGCAGTGCAGGTGTTAAAACCCTAAAAATATATTCTTATTATTTTTTTTTTTAATAAAAATATATTATTTTTTATTATTTTTGTGAAATTTATAATTAATCAATATTATGTATTTGTAATAAATTACATTATTAAAATATATGAATATTTGAATATAATATATGAAAAATTAGCATTATTATTTACTTTTTACAATCTGTGGATTATTGATTAAAAATTTGAACAGAAAATTAAATCTGGCAGAAAATGAAAAAAATTTCTTCAATAATTACTAGCAGGGTCGCAGATCTGCATTAATTTTTAATAATTGTTTTTGCACAGATCTGTACTAAAAAAAACTTTTCCGATGTGTGCAAATTATTGAATCGTTAATTGTTGAAGATTTGTGCAGAAAATTAAATCTGCACAAAAAATTAAAAAATTTCTTCAACGATCGCTGGCAGGGTTGCAGATCTGCATTAATTTTTAATAATTGTTTTTTTTAAAAATTTGTACAGAGCTGTACTAAAAAAACTCTCCTGATGGAAATATGCGAAAATTATTATTATAAATTTTTATCATTATAAGTACTAAAACCCCTATTAGTAACTTACCAATAAAGCCACAAAATCTGTGTAATATAAAATTACGAAAAGAGTTGTGTTTATAAAACTGTCTTTTGCGCCAAACAAAAAAATTCCCAGCAAAATTTCAATAATGCCAATTATTCCATTTTTGCTATTTAATTTTTTTCTTTAGTGTTACCCGATAGTAATCTTAATTTTCTGAAATTACCCAATAGAACCGAAAACAAAAATCTGGGTATGAACATGAGCATATTAATTTTAGTATAAGACTACGCAAAATTAATTTTTCGTTTTGCATAACCTGCTGACCTTTTTTTTAAAAAAAATCTGACCAGTTAACTGAAATTTTAGAACATCATATTATACAAAACGAAAAATTAACTTTGTGTCCTAATATATGTTTCTTATTAAATTTTTATGCTACTTTAACGATATGTTTTATTACATGCGCAGATTTTATTATGCGAAATTCATTTTGATATGCAAATAGTAGTCACTTATACTTTTGTGGTAAAATCTGAATTATGTGCATATTTGCTATCACAGATCCGCAGTATTCCTACTTACAGATCTGTGGTATCCCTACTTGCAGCTAAGACTAGTGATGCCACCAAAATTGATTTTTAAAAAAGGCCTATTTCGTCTTCATTAGAGAAAATTAAAATTTTTTATAAGGAAGAGCAAATAAAATTTATATAGATATGTTCCTTATAATTTTGTCTATTCAAAAAAAGTATCAAATAATTTCGTCTTTCAAGTAAAATAGGTCAAAAACAATTTTGTCTTCAAATTTTAATTTCAGGTTTTAGAACCCAAAATGCTTTCGTCCTTATATATAGCTAAAACACATTACACAGACGCTGTTAAGGATGATAAAAGTTCAAGTGGCATTTACAATTTGCTAAACAATTACTTGTGCCAGTAAAATAGTCTCTGTGATTTATCGTTTTAGTAAAACTGCTTCTCAAAGTTTAAAATGCTTGCAAAATAAAACGTTTTAGCAGTATTTCATCCTAACCCACAATGCTATAAATCTGAAACATTTTTTTAGATGAAACCACTTGCTAAGCAGAATTGAAACACTGCTATTGCGCATCCATAAATCGGCACTATTAAAAATTAAAGAATGAAATTAATTAAAGAAAAGTATAAAAGATTGGGTCTTATGCACAATTTTTGATATATCTCAAAACATATTTTCTGAATTATTCTACAAACTTTATTATAGTTTTAGTTTTATATAAACACATATTGGTGAACAATGAGCTCTTAACAAAAATCTAAATTGAAAAAATGGTATAAAAGATGCTTACTCAAATGCCAGAAAAAAGAACTTTGATAAAAGATTCAAGAGAAGGATACTTTGTTAGAGAAATTGATTAGCTAGAAGTTTTGCCTATATACAAATAGCTCTAAGCAATCTTATTTAATGCGATCACTTCATCAAACGTGATGTACTACTATTATAAAACCAATAATAAAGATGGGTGGATTTCTTTATTGCCTGGATATTCTATTTTTTTTTACTTATAGCAAAAAATCTGGAAATTCAGTATTATAAAAGAAGGCTATAGCCTTAAATTTCTATGGAATATTTATGATAAAATTGATTCTAATTTTCAAGAGTCAAAGAAAACTAGATCTGATTATTGTCTTTTCAATAGTAAAATAAAAGCACAATGCAATCCACATGGTATACGTTTGTTACCTACTTTACTGGGATTCAAAGATCCCGAAAATGTTGCATTCTTGTAATCAGTTGTTTTAGAACACAATCCTAATATTTTTAGTAAAAGTATGACAAAAGCTGAAAAATTAATGCATAGTAGCTTATTAATGTGGGGTAGGAATTTGACAATGAACTTACAGAAAAAGCTTTGGATAATCCTATAAAGTATAATATATTATTAGTAAAAGATGGTAAAATTTTACTACCAAAAAGTACTTAGGCATTAATGCTTGGTTATAAAGAAGGTCAATCAAAAATTCATAATCTTTAGCGACAAATAACTAGGCTCAAAAACTGAATAGTACATTTAGAAGATAAATTAGAAAAAACAGTCACTAGTCTTGATGAAAAGGAATTGTTAGAAGCAAACATCAACAAAGCAATAGAATCTTCTCAGCTTGGCTCCATGATACTAATTTCGATAAAACAATACCTTTCATTAGTACTTACACAATCCTGTTATAACTGCAATAATAATAGTCTTGCAAATAAAATTGTTAATGTAACATCAAACAGATTTTATGTTAAAAGCATTATAGAGTGCACAAAATATAGCACTATTTTTTGAACATACAAACGAAGAAGAATTCCGATTAGCTAAAGCTGTAGCAGCTTTAGGGCTTGCAGGTGGAATATCTCGCAACGTATTGCAAAGTTCGTTAGCTATAATAGGAATTACAAAACAAAAATAAGTCATACAACATATTACTGTTATCAAAATGTATTTTGATCCTTTAAGAGACTGTGCAAAATCCAGTACAGAAAAAGTATTGAAAAAATGTATCCAATATACATTATTAAATCATAAAACTGCACTAGCCGTAGGTTTCGATTGTTCATGGTCTCACGTCCGAAATGCGAACTAAGCTAGTAGAAAATTAATATATCAAAATATACCAACCGGTATATATAATACCTTATATATAAATATTGATTTAATCTATAATTAATTTTAATTATGTTAATTTATTATAGATTATTCTCACAAGCCGATTATCATATTTCATGTAGTTGAAAAAACTAGATTTCAAAAAGATAAAAAATCAGGACTCATTAAGACCATTTACCAAGAAATTTTAACAGAACCTCAAGGCAAATGGAACATGCTATATTAATAGAAGTATTGAATTAAATCACTCCATTATTGGAAGAAGCCGAATTACTCCTAGTTAATGGTGATTTAGATTCAAATAAGACCCTTGCAGGTATACTCATAGTGACTAAAATTTATGTGACCTAAAACATTTAACATGAAAAATTAGAAACTCTATACATAGTAAATATTTATATTTATTTTTTTAATATTACAATATTTTTTTTTGTAAATTAAAATTATTTTTGTTACTTTTTTTTCTTAGATCAAAAAAATGTTCAGTTCCATGCATTTAAAGATCATATAATGCGTTGTTTTCATGGATACATTTATTTAGCAGCTTTTCGAAGAGCAGTACAAGACCATGATGCGCCATCTGAAAATGAAACGAGAGAGCTGCAGATAGAAGGCCTTATCAATCATCTACAAAATAATCATTTGAGTTGTTGGCCTGAAATGTATTGAACAAAGGATGATCCAGAAATCATTTTGCAATAACTTACTCTTTGTGATTCATCTAAAGATTGAATCAATAAATTTCGAAACTTCTTGAAACAATTCTTCGTACACCTCGCAGTCAAGGAATTGTTACATTTAATCAAACATCCCAAAATAAAGTATTCAATAGGGTAAAACGTGTATATATGGGCAAAAAAATCGATTATTGGCAGTTATATTCTGCACATTATACAATAGCTATATTATATTACAATGAAGGGTACACTTATTTATTTTCTGAGCTTCGAGAAATCTGCTATAGGAAGCCATTTGAAATGGAAGACCTATTCAATATTAGTACTATAGAAAATGAGCGCTCTGCAAAACAACAGTAAAATGTAGAAAAATAATGTTAAGAAATAAAATGCAAGCAGAACAATATGCCAATAAACGTAAGGAATTAGGTGGTTTTAACTTCAATAAGGTAATTAAAATTAACAAAATATAATTTTGAATATTCAAAAATTTATTTACTATTATAATAACAATATAGGAATTAGTTCCTTAATAAATATAAAGCATTAGAACAACTTCATGATAATGAGTTTTGCCCATCCTTTGCTTTTTCAATTGCAGACTTCAATGTAATGGTATGATGTCTTTGCTGCCACTCCTTTCTGAAGTATTCCAAAGGTCTATGTGCATTGTGTCATATATATCAACTAGTAAATGCATCGTGTTAATGCAGTGAGTTTTGATAATTATATAAAATAATTGAGCAAAAAAAAGAAAAATAGTATTTATTGAATTTAAAAAAATTAAAATAGTAGAAATATATAAGTTTAAATAGAAACAGAAATAAAAAAAGAAAAAATAAAAATAAATGTATTCATTATAATTGTAATATTTACAAATTGTATAAACCTTTTTCATGTATAGTAATTAATCTTTTATATTCATCTAATGCTACAGTAGGAGTTTTTAAATATCTAGAATCAAAGGACAAAATATGAAGTGCTTCCCATGAAGTCGCATGACTCATTGCAATATAAGCTTGACCTTTAGCAAATATGGATTCATCTATGCTAGTAGTAACATGAGGTAAGGTTAAGCCTTGTACTTTGTGAATAGTAAGAGAAATGCATTCTGAAGAGGAAATTGTTGTCTTGAAGCTGCAAGGCCATTAATATAGAAATGAGATGTTTCTTTTTGGATCATTATTTTACTTACTCCTTCATAAGTAGGAAAAGCAACTTCAACATTAAAATCATCGATAAGCTTAGTTACTAATCCAATAGTGCCATTACAAATACCATTATCAAAAAGCTTGTTATTTAAAAACATTACTCTAGCCCCTTCCTGCAAATATAAATATCAAGGTAAATTGGTCATAGACTTGAATTGAGAAATTGAATGATCAGATTGCAATAATTCAAAATTTAAAAAGTCTTTAGATTCAGAAATTATAGGTTCACAACAGGTTTTATCCAATGGTAAATAGTGGCAGAGTAAATGATTTATAGTTTCAGCAGATTGTCGTGTAGAAACTATATGAGTTGTGTCAAAAAATTTTGTAGAAGAAATAAAGGGATTTACTTTAGATGCAATAATAGAATTGCCTAGATCAGATAATTTTCCAACATGTATTTCTTGTAAAATATTATAAAAATCAATATCATGTCGTTGTCATTGGGGTGTTGTAAGAAAAAGTGGAAAGAAACGAAGCCATGCTGGAGAAAGAAAAACTGGAAAAGGTCGTACAGGTGGAAGTTGGCCAAGTCTCCTACTACTAATACTGGCAAGCCTCCAAAAAGAAGATTATTATTGTGAATTTTTGCAAAAATTTCACTAATAAATGTAAACAAATCAGCATCTACTATTGATACTTCATCAATTACAATAATTTCAATATCCTTCAATCTTAATATAGCATCAGGATCTGAAAAAAGCAGAGTTTCATATTGGTTTGCATGAAATCGAATTTTTAGTGCACAGTGAATAGTTTTTCCACCAATATTTTGTGCAGCAATACCAGTGGGTGCCATAAGAAGGTAATTCTTGTTTTTTGACGTCAAATAGGCAATTAATAGAAAAAGCATAAATGTTTTTCCTGTTCCAGCAGGTCCAGTTAAGAAGAAATAAGGGTATCTGCCATTAGTCAACTTGCCCCACACATTACATAAAAGGTTATAGGTTTCATATTGTTTGGGATCAAAAGATAAAAGTAAACGGGAATTAATATAAGGAGTATATCTTTCTAAAGAAACAAATTGGTTAAACATTAAAATGGATAGTTCCTGATTTTCAAATTCAGATACAAGGGAATGGATTAAGGAATTATAAGCACTAGATAGATTATCTTTTTTTAAAAGATAACTACGGCGAACAGAATCCATTTCAAAAGCAACTCTAACAGGAAAAATAGATTGGAACCTATCCTTGTATGAAGCAATTCATTCAATAATTCTTGTTCAGATCTAGCGGGAAATTTTATAATAAGATGCTGAAAAAAAAAAGGTTCACCATCCTCTATTTTGTAGCTAGTAAAACGTAAAAGAACAGGTGTTTTTCTCTGAGCAACTATTCTATTTTTTCGATCATCAGTATAAAATAATCTTGAATTTGGTTCAGGTAATTTAGATCTAAATGTAAAATTACGAAAAAAATCTGGATATGTCATTTCTTAAAACTGTTCAAGGTCTGGACGATCAAAATATTTATCAATTGCATCATCCCAATATGGAGTATCAGCATTAATATCAACATTATCACTATTATTATTCATACTATTTAGAAGATAAATTGGTTTGACAGATCTTAAACGCAAATCAGAAGGGGCAGAAGGAAGGTAATATACAGAAACAGAACATCTTGTTAACGGATATTGTAGTAAGAGTATCATTAATTCTATAGCACCTAATCTTCTTGCTATATGTCTTCTATAATTATTCATTTCATCAATATCAAACAATTCAGAGGGTTCTGCTTTAGTAATATATTTGGTTATATATTTGGCAAATCCAGTAGAGGTAATATATTGGAAATTAATATGACCACGCCAAATTAATAATGTTTCAGGATGGTATGGAACTACCATTCTATCTTCATTTTTCATGCGACGATAAATATAACATAAAGAATGGTGGGAATAGTAAGTTATATTAGACAAATGTTGTAGAAATCCTTTGGAACATGGATTACCATTAGAAGTTGGTCCACCACATCTATAATCACAACGATGTATTTGAAATTGTAGTACTAAAGTATATAATTCAGGTTCAGAAATAGGATCTGGAAGATCAGCACGAATTGTATTTAATGAAATTAATTCCGGAATTTTCTTTTCTGTGTATGCGTAATCCATGAGTATGTATAGTTCCACGGTTTTGAAATTCATCTCGTTCGAAAAAATGTTCCCATTTGCCCCATCTAGAAAGAGATGAATTTTTCCAAAGTTTATTACGAATATTAGTAAGATAATTACGGTAAAACAGGTAAGTATGCAGAGGACGATTGGTAGGTAGAGTATCTCCATTATCTGTTTGCTGCAATATCTGATGTAAATGAGGCCATTTATCTTCAGCCATAGTCATTGTATAGAATATTTGAAGAAGTCCATAGGAATTTAACATAGTATTAACCTGATACTGCTTTTGCTGAAAGAAAGGAGCAGCAGTACGAAGATTTGAAGGAATTGTAGTAGTTATATTTTCATCAATTATACTATGTGAACTATAAGAACTTTTAGCAATTAAATCAGCTCTTGTTGGATGATGCTCACGATTAACATTTCTAGTTGATAGTATACGGTGGTGGTTTTGAAAATTTCTTATTTTTTCTAAAGTTAAATATGACCAATGAGGCCAATACCAATGTAGACGAAAGCAAGAATCAGGACATAGCAAGCGTAGTTTTATATATTTTCTATAGCTATTAACTGAGGGCTGAAAATTTAAAAGTTGCTTCATATTCTCATAATGGCCTTGACCATTAGGAAATAGATCAGGAAATATCAAAGCTTCCAAATTAGGATCACTGAATGTAAGAGGTCTATTGGTGTTTACAACTAATCCTGCTATTAGACGACTATAATGAGCATTTTCTTTGTGTATTTCTTGAGGAAAAGAACTATTTGAAACAACCAAATCAGGAGGACAAGATATGTTACTAGAAATTCTACTACGATAAATATTAGCAGATTGAATAGTAGTTTGAAGAGACTGGCGAGCCAATGGTAAAGGAACAGGAACAGGCGTTGTAGAAGAAGGACAGCAAATAGTTATACTTGATGCATATTCATGAATAAGAGGATTGGAAAGTTTGGGCCAGTTTGATGCAGGAATTAGAGAATCATGAAACCAATTTGAAGGCTCATTAATATTTAAATAAGATCTAGCCAACCCAGAATATAGTTGAAGAGTCCTATAATTATGTGATAAATTGATATTTCCTTGAAGATGCTGATAGTTAGTATAGCTATTTGAACCTGTTAAACGACCTAGTGAGCATTGCATAAAAACAGGAGAAAGGTATTTTCTGTGCATCATGGGGACATTATGTATTTCAGAAGGAACATGTGGTAATACTGGAGGATAGCGACGTGACCTTTCACTTTTATACCCATAGCATACAGCTACTTGGATAATATTCCTATTATTTAAACGAGTGTGAACAGGAATAGAAAAAACTTGAGACATAGTATATGAAGCATTTTCTTCATAAGGCATCCAATGTGCAGAAGAATTTAGCATAAGGATAGAACAATAAGCACAGTGAATATACTGATAATCAGGTAAAATTTTATCATCAAACTGGTCGACAAGACGACGAATAGCAGGGGTCAAATGACGATAAGAAGGATCAATAATTTCATTTATAGAATTAGGTACATTAGAAGTTGATGGTGCATTTGACAAATTTTGATTTATTTCATTTCTAAAGGTATATGGTTCAAAAATAATAGGAGATTCAATAGGATTTTTGTTAGATTGTTGAGATACTTCTGCAAAAGAAGTAAGATGGAAAGTTTGAATACTGTAATTAGGCATTTTTTTATTTTTGAAAGTTACAGAGAATAAGGTAAAACTAACTAAGAAGAAAGATTAGGGATCTATATAAAAAATTTCAAAAATTTAAGCAATACATTAATCAAAAGGCAAATCAATATCGCATATAAAATAATAATGCAAGTATGTTGCATAATTTCATAACCCCTACGGTTATTTTTTTCTAAGATTAAATAATTGTAACCGATATAGCGAATTACAATCATTTGATCATAAAAAAAAAATTTAATACAATTGTTTTTATTATAGATATCTAACAAACTAACACAGAAGTATCGACTAACCCAAAAGATAGTCAGCAAGTATTTCTATGCGATAAGGCGAAAGAATTTGATCGGTAAAGATTTAAAGTTAATTTGACGATTATCGATAAACTTTGCATATGCATGCAGGCAAGCTACATACCTATTTGTCAAACTATCCTTTTTAATCCGATATAGATATTATTGTTCTTTTGAAACATACAATAAACTACTAAATACGGACACAATGAACTAACAAAATAATATGAGCCATCGATTTTATTCCATTACAAAAGCCGAGCTGTAATCTTATCCGATTATAACGAAAGATCTTTGCGAAGATAACAGCGAAATTAGCAAACATCAGCAATAGCTCAAAAGATAATATTATTTTAACACAAAAATCATACGATCAGAATGCATGAAATCGATATTCACTTTTAAGATTAGAATATTTACATCGTTTGAGACGCAGGTTTTCTAACGTTGCACTTAATACGAGCAACCCAATCTATGCATTTTTGATCTATTGTTTTTAATCATACAAAATGAATTTAACTTAAATCAAATAACCAAACTAAGCAAGTTGGCATTCAAATAGAGTATGTTATAGTCAGGATGAAAAATGATTTTATTCATGGTATAAACCGAGCCATAGCTTTAACTAATTATAATGAGAAATCCTTGCAAAAATAACAACGAAACCTAACGATAGTCAACAATAGCTCGAAAATTATTATTATTCAACACGAAAATGGAATGTTTGAAATCGATATTCACTTTTTAGTCTAGAATATCCACTATCGTTCGACATGTTGATTTTCCTATGTGATACATAATATTTGCAATCTAATCTATGCATTTCTGATATATTGTTTTAGAAGTAAATTCGACAGAAAGCATAAATAAATCAGCCTTGTTGGTATCCAATTAGAGTATGTCATAGCCAGGGTCGGCGTATATTGAAAATGAAATCGTTAATGGATAATAACAGAACATTACTATAACCTTACATTGGTCTATTGATCATAACAGATTTATCAAAGATAAAAAATCAATTATAATTAAATGATTACTTATAAATATAGTTATCATATGAATGCTTTTAATCGTTTAGTCGCATTTAATTGTTAGTATAACTCGATTTATACAAAGTAAGTTCACTAATTATATTAGTCTGTGAATAAGTAAATATAATCAAATCTATTTCATTCCATCTTATTCTAGCTGTTTTAACAATAAAAATCATTGATCAATGCATAAAATTATCGATTAAGGCATAAAATTATCGATTAAGGCATTTATACTAAGCTATTCTAAGTTCGTAATATTTGTATTTACGTTATAATCCGGTTTGTTCACATAAATGTAGCAATTCATTGAATTTAGAGCCACCAATCATAGTTTTGAAGACAATACGGCGTGAAATATACGATACAAAGATTTTATTGATTTACGGTGCGAATTATTAAATAAGTTCAATATAGCACGAGATATAAGATTAGGGCAGTAACCCACCTAGTAAATCAAAACTATGTTAGCAGTATTAGTAACTTTAGAAATTAAATAATCGATTAAATATCAAATTGATATATATTTAATTAATAAATAATGCGCAAATTTCTAAAGAATGTACCTTGACATCACACTCATTCTTCTAATTTCTTTTAACTAAAAGCTCATCGCAAAAGTTATCTCTAAAAAGTTACGCTTGGTTTTTCGCAAATATTTTATTAAGGTTTCGACTTGTACAGTTAAGATCTAATTTTTTTTTATTTTCTTCACTCAAAAAAACTAATAAATTTAAACTATTTATAAGATGTTCAGGTTTATATGCTAATAGAAAATCTGAAAGTGTAACTCTATTGTCTTATATTTAATTAATAAGTTACCTGTAAAAATTTTAAAGAATTTCATTGAGCGCGTCATTTTAAAGTAATTAATTTTAATAAACATAATTAATTTGTAAAGATGCCAATCTATATAGCTACAACAATTAAATTAATTAAATTAATCTTTGTTCATGTAACATGAAAAATCTGATCATAGTAAAATCGCTAATACTGCCGATATAGTTTTGATCTACTATTTGAGATACTACCGTAATATAAGGTCCTTTTTACTAAGAATCAGCTAAGGAAAATTTTTTATTAACTGTTTGTAAAAAGCCTAGAACATATTTGATTAGGGTGTTACGCTGCATACTTAACCAAACCCATGTAAGGTCACTATATAATTTTACACGATCAAATTTTTAATTAGCGAAATCAAAAATGATTACTAAAACATAATTTTTTTTAATTATAAAGAAAAGGTCAAAATTTCAAAAGTATCCTCTGAATACTGCGCTTCTTTTTATAATTTCTTTCTAACGAAGTCCCTTTACAAGAACCATTTCTAAAAGTTTATGCTCGAATCTTGCAAAAACCCTAGCGAATCTTTTTGGTCATACTTATCGTACGTATTTTTTTTAATAAATCATATATTCCATTAGTTTAACAATTAAAATTTATATATTAGTATGAAATACTTGAACTTAACTCTGCTTGACACTTCGCGGACATCCTGTGTAAACTTCTAAGCAATACCTCGTCTTTTTAGCGAGCCGAATGGATTTGAAATTTTTAATAAAAACATTAAATTATTATTATGTTGACACATATCAACAGTGATAACGATTGCTTCTATCGCGCAACATGAAAAAACTGTAATATATTAAATTATATAGCCACCTTACAAAGCTTTGATTACCTAATCCGTTTAACTGTTGTAAAAACAAAAATTGCTGATCTTCACTTACTGCACCTGAATAATAGGAATATTGTCGTTACCTTATCAGTAATAAAATAGAATCTTGTTATTATCTCTGAATCAGTACCACCGGACTCCACCGGCATTCAAAATAGCATCAGCGACATCACAAAGATTGATCGTTTATGATTAGGTAAATCTGTAGAACCAGTTTCGGTCACATTTGGCTACACGATTGTCGCGATATCGTTGATGTCATTTCAGACAATAATATTAAAAATCCTGTGGCCCATAATTTTTTTTTTTGCATATAAAGAGGACCTGTAACATACGCCACGTCTACACAATTAGATTATCGTTTTGTTATATTATTAAAAAATGCACATATCTATCCACAATCGGCTTAATTTGCTAACCGCTTGATTCGTAAACATGTCGACCTTATTCGTAGCGTTCTGTTTTACTAAAAATGTTAGTGGGACCGATAAATGCATTTCCGGTACCAATTTGTACCGAATTAACCATAATGTCGACAAATTCAGAGAGATTACGTTCAAAGGGTTTACAGCCAGTTCCGAATCCTTGGTCGTGCCCTTCGAAAAAAACTCTATCGTCATGCTAATTGGATGCTATGCGTATGAAGACGCAGAATACTACGTTTTGTTACCATCAACATTTCAAAATCGCTTTAATTAAGCCATATCTTATCCTCTTCTTATAGGTTACCCTAGTCCAAACGGTTCTGATCTTTTCTTCTGAGGAGGATTACATTCTTACTCCTGAAAACCTTCTGAGTTCATCTCCATTGCTGATCTACTCTGCTGCCGTCGTAGCGGATTCTTATATTCCTGACAACCAAGGCGGACGAGAAAGCTTTATAATGGCGAGACTGTTATACAATGGGGTTACTAACAATAGAAACGTGGAGTCGAAAGTTATTGTATCTTACAAAAACGAAAATAATAAGTACAGTGCTATGAAAAATAATTTGAAAAAGACAGTCTTGTCTGGCATAGGGCGTTTAAAGATCAGATCTAAAAAATTTCCCCATATTCTCGCTTCTGACATAGAATGGACCTATGTTTCTAACGATCCTTTGTCATCGAGTACTAAGCCTAACGCGAAAGGAATTTCAGAAATCGAGTTCGACGAACACCTCGATGGTATCGAAGAAAAATATGCTACGTTGACTTCGCAAGTCCCTCAAAAAAGACAGAATACAAGGCAAAACATTAATCTGCGTAATTCAAATAATAAACGTTCAAATAATCAAAACACCTCTTTCAATTTTGTGGACGTTATTTCGCAAGTCCAAAAAGGAACTTCTCCATTAAAACGGCCTATACAGGACAATCCTTGTCAATTAACAATTCCGCATCTACTTCGCAAAATATGAATCAACATATTCTTTCTCGTGCTACTTGTGTTGAAGACGAAAAGGAAGCTGCTTCCGTAAGCGATGACGATCCTACAGAAGTCGTTCAGGTTCGTATTCAAGAAGCAACGCCCGAAATTAAAGAGAAACACAGAAAAAACCTTCGTTCAGCGAAAAAATAATTATTTTGTTATCTCCTATTTTGGTTTAATAAAAACTGTATATGTACTATAAATCTGTTGAGCTTGTATCATACAGCTTTCATATGTACGACTATTATCATAAATCCAATTATTACGTTACAATGTTATATATATATATACACGGGGTGATCTAAGCGCCAAAAAAATTATAGTTCACAAGTTCACACCAACCGCACATTTGTCACGAGAGTCGATATATACATTTTATATATCAATAAAACGAATTTACATTGACGTATTAAGTAACCAAATAGTACAAAAATCATTATTTCTTATAATTATTAAACGATTTAACAATATACTATCGAAGTTTATTTAAACAATGATTATAAAAACGTGTAGTTAAAAACATATTAATAAAATATCACAAATTATATATCTATGTAAGCTTAATCATTAATACCGTATATCAATATGTTGCAAAAATTCTTGGTTAGTTTTAATCGGACTTAATCTATTCATAATATTTAAATCTATAATTTAATTTTACCATGTTGACTAATTTTTTTTAATCTCATTTACATCATTTCTCGAGTACGATATTTTGTTTTCATTCTCATCTAAATGCTTGATATCCTCAGTAGTATATTGCCTGTTTGCCGGTAGTCAATATCTCTATAATATACTTACCTGATTTTTTTTGCCAAAAATTAAATGAGTTGGGATATAAAGATAGTCTTGTTTAAATTAAACCAAAAAATTTACTTACTATGTGAAATTACTCGCATTTTTGCAATCTTTATAATATTAATAGTTTTTATCATGCTTATTAATTTCTACTTCTTAAGCATGATTGTTTTGTTCAAAGAATAATAAACGATATTGCTTGTTGATACGAATGCTACGGTAACCAAATAAATTTGCTACTTAACATCATTGAATTTGCTATTAGAAAATACAAAAACAGTGATAACCCTGACTACGTCTAATTTTAATAGACCATTATGCACGGTTCATTGGGTTACGCCTTAACTAAGTAACCTATGGTATCATAGAAAAATTTGGCATAATTTATCTGTATGTAACAACGGGACACAATAGCGATACTGTTAATCGATCATGACAAAAACAAATGCATAACTCTAACTTTTAACATAATTTAAAGTAATATTTTGCGAAAATTAACAATAAATCTCTATGATAAAAGTTATGAAGCCATTTTTATATTTAATAAATAAAAAAAAGCACAACCTTGACTCAAACTTAAAATTTATCAGTATTTTCTACTTAACCTGCTAGTCTTCTATAAACATAGCGTGCAGACACCGACCTACATAGAACCGCATAGTAAAAAATGTTAAATTTAACAATTATAACATAATCAATCTGAAAATAAATATCTGATGAAACTACAGCACCAATCATCCATCTTTTTACTTGTGTTAGCTCAATAAATTCAACATGAATGAATCCAACTACCATTTTCGCGATGGACAATACTCTTCTGCTTTAACTTCGTCCAAGTCTTATAAAACAAATTCAATGTTAAATACTATAAGTGAACTCGATGATGAAAGTTTTATCTACGACGGTCAAACCGTTTCTACTTCAATGTCGTCACAAGTTCTTGTAATTAGTTTAAATCCAACTTATGTTTACACCCTGTTTAAAATACATCATCACCTAATCAAAAATTTTTATTTTCCTATGAAACGATTTTGACGTTAAATACCGTAGCCGAACTCGATGATGAAAGTCTTACTTACGATGGTCAAAATGGTTCTATTTTGACTTCGCCATGGGTTCCCTGTAACTCTTCGCCTTATGCTGTTAGTGATCCTATTAGAGCTTAGAACTGGGTTTATTTTTTCATACGTAAAGCTGATATTAATTGGCTTTAACATATGAAAAAAAAAACAAAAAACCCCGACTTCAAGCTCTGCTTTTTATCGATATATACACGTCCACTAAATACAGACTTACTGTTTTAACAGTCTTATCAAGTGACAACTGATAGCAGCCAATTTGATAATGCCAGTAGTAGCCAATTTGATAATGCAGATAGTATCTAATTTGATCCTGAATCATACGAATCGGATGATTCATCCGATTCTCTAAAATTGGCGAGAAGACAAAAATTTCTTAACTGGAAAAATTTAAAGTAGATTCGCAGTAAAGAGTGGCTTTAGTTATAAAGTCAGAATAAGCGAAATAAAGGACTGTGTAACAAGAAGAGCTACTCACAAGTGTACCCTCACTTTCTTGTATTTTTGACGGAAATACATTGGCTAAACCTGTATGTAAATAAGGATGTAAAAGTATTTAAACAATAGTTCTGACGCGATAATAAAAAACTAACCCAGTCGAGTTTAATACTTCGAAATCATAAAAGCAGAAGTAGTAACTCCAGTAGTTAACTGTTTATCTTTTAAGTTTTGTTCACGAATTACCGTCTAAATCTACTTTTCGTCAGTAACACAGAACCCCGTTACCAGTCCCGTTATCAATTTGACCTCTGAAATTCGAGTAGTCGTGTTAACCGTAAGAAAGAGAAAGCAAAGGACCTAAGTTCGATACTTACCCTTAAATGTATACATTTAACCCTCGATTCGTCTTCCGATCGATTGTTACATCAAATAAACCAAGATTGATTACCTTATTTATTGAACAAACATGAACCCATGACCACTCGTTACCGATCAACCATCGACCCCCGGGAATCTTAGTTTTAATTACCGACGGCCGTTGGAATTTAGTCCGACTTTTTAATCGATATTGTAATCGAACTTACAGAACTCTGTGTAGAGTGCACAGGATCATGATACGGCACAATATTCGCGTAATTCACCTATGGCACGTAAATATATTATTTAAAGAAGCCCGCATAATCTAGCATAATTTATCCATTCTCTCACGTAAAGGAATTCCTATCGAACAACTGTCAGTACACAGATTAAATTACTGATCGCATTATCAAATCAGCCTATATTATACCTTAACGCTGATTAATTCCGAGTAAGATCATGCGAATAATTCTGGTTAAACTATCATAGTATCTGCACCATATTTACACTTTAAAATTAATAGGTCCGAATATAGGTAATTGCAGAGTTGTATGGTACAACTGATCAGGCCAGCATGGTACGGATCAAACCGTACCATCACCCCCTAAAAAGCCCAGCCGGATTTAATTATTATTTCCGGTAGAGCTAACCTCATATTCTATGAGCCATGATAATTAAATGAACTCTATGGTAAGGTTTGATTAACTCTAACTAAAATCACACCATAGCATATCGATATGGTAAAATTAGACCCCAAAAAAATTTCTAGTAAAATCTCGTGCTTTTAGATAAAATCTTGCAATAAGGTTAAAGTTTGAAAATATTATTTATACAACAAATTTTATAACACGTAAAAATAGTTTCATAGATGGTCATAAAATTTATTTTGCATTACAGAAGATCTTCAAATTCGGAAGAACAGCCAACCTTAATCCAAAGTCCGCATAATTCGCATAACTTGCAATTTACCGGATGCATAATCTGGCGTTTGCCGGATCATAATCCTTAACATCCTAATTCGGTAGTAACGCAGCATCAAGCAAGCATCGCGTAGGGACCCTAGTTTTATGCAATGCGATGCGATGCGCATAATGAGCCAATTTTTAGCATCGCAATGCGAAGCATAATTTGGCCCAAATCGCATAATAGTAAATAGTGCCTGTGATTGATTATTTTTAATATAAAAAATTTTGAGCGCAATTTTTTTTATATATGTTGTCGATCCTTGCATCAGATGATACCCAGCCTAAATTAGATTAGTGTTGGGGTAAAATTACGACAAATTTAGCAGTTAGTTTAGGCCAGTTGTTGCCGATCATTTAATGCTGGTCAATTGATAGTCATTTGATTCAATCTGACGCAAGTTTTAATCTGAGGCACAACATATATATATATTCAAAATTCTGAAAGAAATTGACCAATCCAAATTGAGTATATTTATCCCGTAGTTAATAGTAAAAAAAATCGCATAATTTAACATAATTTTACGATCGTTTTGCATAATTCTGAACGTAAAGCATTAGCCGCATAATTTGAACCAATCGCATCGCATAATTTGCATTTTATTTCGCATCGCACTAGGGACCCTAGCATCGCGGAAGAAATTCACCTATTGAAATTCTATACCGGAATCCCATAGACCATAGCCGGAACAGACTAAAGAAAATTAGCGGAGAATAAGTATTCAACTCAAGAGTAGTGAAAGGGAATCATAACGAAACAATTTGATAATCACCCCTTTCGTAAAATCTTCATAATACAATACTTCCACTTAAACATTCACTTTTACGTCAAAACGTCTTTAAACCAAGCCTCGCTGCACATAAACACGAAAATAGCAAAACTATCATCAAGTTCTTTGTCGCGTAATGTGAACTCTTTGGCATCGTTACCAGTAGAAGTTGCGCCTATTCCGAGATCTTGAAAAGTTATCCCGAGATCCCTAAAATTAAGAAATCGTGAATATAACAGATAAGTAGAAAATTTCAAACCATAGTATACTTAGAAATTCATATTTCATTCCCGAAGCTTTACAGCATTATGCACGTGTATATTCAGTAATGAAATGCACTGTATAATTTAATATGCAATGCATGTACAGGCATAATTGTTCAGTTAAATTAATACAACGCACTTCATAATTAAATTCACGAGCCTGAAGTCTAAAGACGCATCACCTAATTTATACGCACAAGTTTATTTTAGACATGGGATAAAGATCTCGACAATAGTTTTACTACTATTTGCCGCATGATATTTAGAAATTCATATTTTAAATTCGCAGTCAGTAAAATTTTAACATACAAAGTAATGCCTATACAACATAATATAAGAACCGGTTAACTTATCTTTCCGTTTCGCTTTCTGTATAAATACCACTTGAGCTCGTTTTTATGTTTTCCAGATCTCAATTTCTTTGTTAGTTGTTTTTAGTTTTAACGGTAAAACATCTTAGTTTCTTCGAAATATAAGTTTAATTACCTCAAATCTCCTTAAACTTCATCTCTAACAAAATTTTCTTAATATCGACATTATTTTTGATTAAACCTAACAAAAGACGAGCAATACGAAGAACTTTAACATTTCTTCTTTTTAATGAGTAGATTTCATAAAGTCGCGAGAATAAGAAATAAAGACGAAAAGGATATAACGGGCTGCGAAAATTCGCATAATCGAAGAATACCTGTGATAAATAAATTAACCGGTACTAACTCGTCTTACACCAATATCGCGTTTCTAAAGGACTCTCCGAGCAATTCAAGAAAGTGTAAAGTATAATAATAAAAAAAAAAAGTACAAACATTTTTTGATTAAATCGGCTAAGCCACCATAGATCATAACCGAATATCGCCATGACTCTATTATTGCAAAAAAAAAACCGCGAACATCTCGTTCGCTAAAGAAGTAAATTGTTGATTATCAAAGCATCAACACAGCAAAAAATCCGAAAGCAAAAAAGATATAAAGCGAAAAAAATAGATCATACATACAATACATACCAAAAACAAATTATTTTTCCAAAATTCAAGCAAATTCGCGAAATTTTTCATACAGTCCATTAATACAATGTGTAGCGTAGCAAGAGCAAGAGTAAGAGCATAAGCATAAGCAAGAGCTTGAGCAAAGGCAAGAGCAAAGAGCATAGAGTATATACAACGCTCTCAACTTCGTGAAACTGTAAATATCCTTTTTAAGGTAGTTTTTCGCTAAATACGGATGACTCATACTAGCTAATAAGCGCAGGAACTACCCATATAGAAATTTAGCGTATCGCAAAGTTAAGATCGCCGTATAAGGGGTTAAATATTTGATTGGAATGAGTGACTTATAAACTCAAATATAATTCAAAATGAAGTATACCAACCTATAAGTTTAGAACAACGTATTGAAACAATTGCAAAAAAAATTTTAAATATACAAATTTAAAATTAGGACAGATAGAGGCTATAAGATATTATATAGAAGAAGAAAAAGATACGCTTGTTATTATAAAAACTGGGGTCAGAAAATCTTTTTGCTATGTAGCCTCTGTGATTCTCTTTGATGGACTCACAATTGTTATTTTACCACTAAAATTATTAAATAGAAAGTTTAGATATTAAATTATAAGTATCTAACCAGTTTTATTTTTAGGACTATTTCTTTTACTTAGAGATCCCGAGCAATGGCTTGTTAACGTCATCTCAAAGAACAATCAATATGAATCAAAGCTTTTTGAGGAGATAGCCCTTTGGCTTTACTCGCTTGCTTTATGTTACTCCAAAAAAGTATTGCTCAATAGATCCCTTAGAAAGTTATGTGATTGCTTGTATAAAAATAACAAACTACAGTTTGCAAGTGATACATATTTGATTTTTGCTACTTCAGGTAAAAAAGATAAATATAAAACATAAGCAATAACAATAATAATATAAGTAATTAAAATAAAAAATTTTATAGAAAAGAGTGGGGAAAATTAGGACTACTAAAAGAATACTTCTCTAATGTTTGGATTATAGCCCTAATAGCAATTTTATCCCAAAGCGACGTAGAAACCCTTAGAAATAATTTGAATATAATAAAAATTGGTTTAGAGTTGCGAGAAGTACTGATTTATTCTACTTTTTTTAGTACAAGATCAAAAGAATGCAGACCAATTGGAAAGTTTAGTAAATAATATAGGTGAAAATAGTCGTGCAATAATCTATTGTGCAACTGTTGATGACTGTTTGAATATTCATGAAATGCTAATTCCGAATCAATAAATATGTATCCCTTAGATTGTAACACAGGCAAATTTGCCTGCGTATTTTAAAATTTTTAATAAAATTTTAAATATTGATTTTAGCCATATCTTTTCTAAGTAAAAAATATTCTTTAAGTTTTGTTTTAGTAACTTTGTTATAAAATTTTTTTAAAATCATTAGAAAACTTTAATATAATAAATGTTTAAAGTTCTTGTATTGGCATTTTTACTATTAAAATTTTTCTTTAGATTTTTTCAAATTTTATATGTTCCCGTCTATAAAAAAAATCTTTACTTCTAATACAAGTCTTAATTTTTACAAGTAAATCATTAAAGTTGCAATAATGAAAGTTGTCATCCTTTATATAAACTACAATATTGTCTTAAGAACTATAGTTCTAAAACTAAAACTAAATAAGATCGCAGAAAAATTGTAATAAAATTTTTTAAAAAAATTTTTTCTTAAAATTATCTATTTTCAGCTTATATGTAACTATAATTTATTTTCTTATAATATAAAAACTAATTTTGCAAAAAAGTAATCCTTATTTTCAAATATAATTGTACAAAGTTTTATTTAATTATTTTAGTATTTTATAAAAGTAAATCAGAGCTAAAAAAGTGCAAAAATGCAGGCAAATTTGCCTGTGTTCTACTACAATCTAAGGGATAATGGTCAGTTGTCAGAAAGAGACAAAAAGGATACAATGATGAAGTAAAACAAAGGCCAAACACATTTGATGATCGCAACATTGGCATTTGGCTTGGATATAGACATGCTTGATGTTCGCCTAGTCTTACTTTATAATTTTCCAATGAGTATGAGTAAGTATAAAATTATTATAGTTTATGAAATTTTCATTAAATAAAACAAAGTACTTAATACTTCCATTAATACTAGTCTTATCCAATATTCTGGTCAAGCTAGACGAGATCATCAAGAATCCAAATGTATTATCCTTTATTCTAAGAAGAATATTTGTAAAAAAATTATGCTATAATTGCAGACAATCAGGAAAGGTATTATTTTCATGTGCTAAAAGTTTATTAAATTGATTCTCAAAAGCATCTAATTTTTGTAATAATGAAGACAACGACGAGCATCGAGAGCATTATCTAGCCAAAGCACAATATAAATTATTTGAAGTAGTATACTACTGTACTACTCTCTATGAATGTCAGTTTTAGTTAGTTCACGATACCATGCATGGCCAACAGATTCAATTCTACCATTTTGTAATTCCTGTGATAATTGCATCAAATACAAAAAAGATATACCAACACATGTAGATATAAAATTAAAAAGTTTGAATTTGTTACAAGTAGTAGCGCAATTATGTGAAAATAATAACAAACCAATTGTATCTTTAGATGTAGTAGATATTTTTACTTGGGCAAAAAATGCATGACTTTCAGGATAGAAAATTAGAATTAAAAGGTCTTAGTAACTACCCAAAACCAAAGATCTTACATACAAAACTATTAGCCGAATTGGCCTTAGCAGATCTGGTTTGCTGTGGTTTTGTCAAACAAACAATTTGGCTTAAATGAAAGGCCAATACAGGTTCCTTACATATAGTTTAGTGGTAGAGAGTATAGCAGAAAATGCTGGTTTACTTGCGCAAAAGGAAACTTGGTTATATTGGATAAAAATTTAATGAAAAAATTTGTATATTTAGTTCAATAAAAAATAATTATAAAATATCTAATTTCCTAATATTGCCAATGCAAATCAATTGCCCAGATATTTTATTTATAAAGTACTTTTTGAGAACACAAAATTACACAAGCAAAAAATTATCGCAAATATCATTTCTAGCTTTAAAAAAGTGCTAAAAAGCTAATTCCAAAATTAATCACTTATTTAGAAAAGTTAGCTTAGACACAACTTTTTGAAATAGGTAAAAAAAAAGGCTTCAACTAAATTTTAAATTGAATATTAATGTAATATAAAATTAGAGTTCAAAAATATATACATTGTGAAATAGAAATCTTTGTATAATTTTCATAATTAACATAAATTAAACCAAATTAAATTGGCAAAATTGAATCATAAACATATTTAAAAACTATTTTATTATAAATAGTTTGTGTCATAAACCAGTAAAATACTAAATAACTCATCGGAAGAACATTTTTAAAATTGAGGGTGTACTCAAGCACATAAATTAATAGTATAAATTATTCGGTTCAATATTGCAATAAAAAAAAAATAGTTGGTGTGCAATATAAATCTTTGGCAAAATTACCTGTAAGGATATATAATAATAATTATGATGTATCTAATTACTTTATAATGTAATTATTTAACTTATTTAAAAGATACACTATAGATAAACTATATTTAATTGCTTTATAATTTAGACAGAATGTTAATTATTAGCCCAAGATTTTTTTATTAATTAGTAAAAATTACAATTCCAAACTACAAAAACATAATTAAAAATAGGGCGTTATTTTATGGCGACCCATCGCCATGGCGACCCCGTGATCGGCCAATCAAAAGCAATCACGTGGTCAGCTTTTTTTTACTAACAAAAATTTTTTTTAAGCTTTATACAGATATTATTTAAAAAAAAGAAAAAAACTTCGCGAATGTTCGCGGAAGAGAGAGAAAAAAAAAAAAAATTTTTTTACAAACTTGTTGCATAACGAAGCCGCCCAGTTTTTATTCAAAAAAAAAGAAAAAACTTCGCGAACGTTCGTGGAAGAGAAAAAAAAAAAAATTTTTTACGAACTCGTTGCGTAACGAAGCCGGCCATTTTTTATTTAAAAAAAAACATTGCAAATTACAGTAATACAAATAAAGAAACCAAAAAAAAAATTTACGCCATAAAAAAAAAGAAAAAAAACTTCGCGAACGTTCGCGAAAAAAAAAAAAATTTTATGAACTCGTTGTAACAAAGCCACCCATTTTTTATTACAGTATTTAAAAAAAAAAATTGCGAAATAACAAGTTACTAAAAAAAAAAAAAAAAATTAAACGAGCTCGTTACGTAACGAAGTAACAAAGTCACCTCCACCAACCCATTCACTGCGAGAATGGACGGCGAAAAAACGGCCCATCAAGAGCAAAAGAACGAAAACAAAAACGAAGAATCCTTGGAAGAACCACCGAAAACGACGAACCCACAAAAAGACCACAAAGAACCTACTGCCGCGAAAAATGATGAATTAACCAGCATCAAAGCTTACTGGAAAATTAACAAAGAACTTACCCGAAATACGACGAAGAATTTACCGGAAAAAGAACCCACCGAAAACAAAGAACCTACTAAGTGAACACCGAAAAACAAAGGACCCAACGAAAAACAAAAGAAATCCCACCGAAAAATAATGACGAACTTGCCGGAAGAACCCACCGAAAACCAACGAAAAACCTATTAACCCTACGAAAGAACAACTTGGCAGAAGAACTTAATAAAAAAACCTACCGAATCACCAAAATCTAAGTGCGACTTCACGAGGCTCTAACTATGACGGCACCAACGACGGCACCAACAAAAGCTCCAGTGTGGCTCCAACGAAGACTCTAGCGATGACTCCAGCGACGACTCTAGCGACGACTCCAGTGATGACTCCAGCTACGACTCCAACGAAGATTCGAAATAACTAAAAAAAAAATATCACGTTAAAAAAGAAAAAAAAAACAGATCATCTATATGATCACCAATCTAAAAAATGATTGGTCAATCATATAGGGTCGCCATGGCGATGGGTCGCTATCTATAATTTTCCTTAAAAATAAACATGGATTAATTAATACTTAAACATAAAAATAAAATATGATAAATAAAATAAAAATTCGATATATAATTTAAAATTTTTATATCTAGAATGGACATTTGGACGTGCCTAACTACCAGTATTATTAAAATTCAGATATAAAAAATATTCTGATTTTATAATTGTAACATGTAAAAAGTGCTAGATTATCCGCTTGAGTAACTCGCCAGATCACCTGGGTCACCAAATTCAATAAGTTATTGATTCGGTATAATAATGATTATTTTACAATTGCTATACAATAATGTCAACAATTTTACATTTTCGTTCAAATGCTTGTTCAACATGAATATAAATTAGACTTTTATAACAAATATATATTACTCGAACAAGTTTCACTATTAAAAAAGTTAAATAGGATCATGAATTAAGATATTCCAAATTATTTAAAAATAAATTTTTCATCTTTACAAAAACGAAAAATAATTAGAAATAAATAAATTCCTTTATTTGAATGAATATAGATCTTGACAAAGAATTGGAATCGAAATTTAGATTAATTTTTTAAAACCAAATTTTTCATCTTCGACAAAAAATGAAAAATAATTAAAAATGATAAATGCCTTCGTTTGAACGAATATGGATCTTGTCGAATTGAAGTTTTATACAATTTTTTAAAAACTAAATTTTCGTTTTCGACAGAAACGAAAAATAATTAGAAATGAATAAAGACTCTGTTTGAATGAAAATGAAACTTGCCAAAGAATAGGAATTGAAATTTAATTCAATTTTTTTAAAACCGAATTTTTCACTTCGACATGAAATGAAAATCATTAGAAGTAAATAAATAAAGGCTTCATTTGAACAAAAATGAATATAGAAATTGAAATTTAATTCAATTTTTTTAAAAATGAATTTTCATCTTCGACAAGAAATGAAAAATAATTAAAAATAAATAAAGGCTTCGTTTGAGTGAAAATGGATCTTGCCAAAGAATAGGAATTGAAATTTAATTCAATTTTTTTAAACCCAAATTTTTGTAAAAAAATAATTAGAAATAAATAAAAGCTTCGATTGAGTGCCAAAGAATAGGAATTGAAATTTTACAACTTACGATATTTAGTCTTATTGTAATATATATTAGTCACCTAATTTTATTAAATTATATATCTGATTCTTATTCCTTGAAATCATAAACTTAATCGAATCAGCCGAAACATCGTTCGGTCAATTTTTATCGGGTGTTCCAGGAATTATGAAAAAGCTATAAGTCCTTGTTCAATCTTCCTTATTTTACTTTTCTATTCTGCAATTAGTGATTTATTGTCATTGTTTCATGAATAACTACTTCATCGTCTTTATATGCATCATTTTATATAGTACATTATGTGTTATTGCTTTATCAACATATTCTATTGTCTATTTGCTGAAAGCTTTTGTACTTTCTGAAATTCTGTTAATGTTTTTTGAAAATCTTTTAAAAGTTTTTGTTGTTAAAGCTTGCGTTGATACTATAAAATATATAAACATAATATTAATTCAAATAAATTTAAATTACTATTTATTTATTTACTATTAACAATAGTTCATTTTTATATTTACATTTTGACCACTGGTACCCTCAAAATGTGTAAGCGTTTTAAGGTTTCCACTTGTCAATCTTTGTGTTTTTTTCTGTCAATGAATGTCTATAACCAAAATCGTCGTTAAATAATAATAGTTAGTAAGAATGTATATTATTTTACCACAAAATTAGCCAATTATGATTGAGAAACAAAGTGAGATTTTTCAAACTTACTTTTTAAAAAACAATAAATAATCAGCATTTTTTTAAAGATTGAGATTTGGGGTAGGTATTTGAAGCAAGACAAGCTTGTTCGTATAAAAAATCTGGTTTTATATTTAGATATTCTTATATTGGCTTGGCTTGTTAAAGCGTACTTGGGTTATTGACTAAAAATATGAATCTGGATTTATAGATATGTCTTAGGTTTAATGATTCAGGTTTTGTTTTAGTATTAAACACCACTTTTGCTCTATTTTATATGCGTATATCTATTTTTCGTATATATATAATTCGATAAATTATATGTATTTACCAATTGTATGAAGTTATGAAGTTTTTCTTGAGGTTTTCGTCTCTAGTTACTGTAATATGCAGATTTGCAAATTGAGAATATTCTAGATTTAACATTAGGCGTTTGATTTCGATATTGGTTATACAATGTTAATTTGTTATGAATTTGGAAATGTTGATACCCTACCCTTAAACTATATACAAAAAGAATTTGTACTATATTAATATTATTTTAACTTCTTTATCTCTCTTTCTTTCTTCTTCTTCAATTCTTTTCTCAGATCACTATTCTCATCTTCTAAATTTTCTATTTGTGCTCTCTATTTGTTAACCTCAAAAACCAACTGATTGTGCTGACTCATTTGTTAAAGAGCCTTAATGTCTGAAGCATTTCTTTCTTGCTCTTCCTATTAAAAGTTGATAACATGGTTTTGTAGTACCGCCAAATGAGAGGAAACTGATTCAGACTTTTTTCTACAAGTCATCTATAAAATAAAAATAATTAGAAACAACTATTTTTAAGCATCGTATACTGAAATAAAGAAATAAATAAATACAAGTGTGTTGGCCACCACAACTTGTGTGAAATAAAAGACCAAGTTATAAAAAAAAATATTTACCAGAGTAATTACTATAGAGGTTATAGAGCCAAATATAGGACACTTACCCATAGAAAACCGGCTTCGCACACAGCAAGTGCTAAGACTAGACTCATAGCCCAAAAGTATACACACTTGATGAAAGACAAAGCAAAGCAAAAGTTCAACAAAAAGTTTTTTTTAAAAAAAACTTATTTACATAAAAAAAAAGAAAATGAACAAATTAATTAGAAAATTATAAAAAGAGAAAAGGACAATAGAAAGAAATAGAAAAAGGAATATTAACTAGGGAAGATTTTGAATGAAAATTTTAAAAAAAATGAACATTTGAGATACAGATTTTTAATAGAAATGGACAATAAAGATAATTATTCCAAAATAGAAAATTAATTAACTATAAACAACAACAGAGAAAATCACAATGATGAAAAAGTAATTTACAGAATTAAAAACTAGCTGACAATTAAATACCAATTAGAAAAATTGAAGCTAATTTTAAACAAATTAATAAGAAACTTTGGAGACCTTACAATATTTATAAGAGAGAAAACAACAATGAAATTTTCAAAAAACATGTTGAGCAAAATTTTTGACAAGTTTTAACAAGTTTTGTTGAACATTTTCAAAGCAAAATTTTTGTACATGAACAATACAAATGCAAAATATGTGGGAATTACAAAAATTAATATGTGATAAAATTCTTTAGTGTATTAAAAAAAACAAGATTATAACAAGTATATTATTAATTAAATTCTCAAGCACAATCATGTAAGGTAATGGGTCCTATTCTTAGAAATAATTCTATTGTTAAAAATTTTTTATTTTTTGTTACAACAGACTATAAAACACAAATTTTTTCAAACAAGTTATATGAATACAAATATATATATTAGAATACATCATGTTGCATAAAATTAACTATTTGTATAACTATAGAACTATATTTACCACTTTAGGGGGTTGTCTAAAGCGGAGTAGAATCACGTGATCACATGACCAAATTTTATTCGTCAAATGAGACGATAATCGTGATTGGTCAGAGATAATTTTCAATCTACAAGTTGTTTTTTTTTCGCCATGTCGACTTTTAACAGTCTTTTAACTATCACTAAACTGCAAGTTTCTAGGCCCATTTTTTTGTCAATCTACAAAAGCACAAGCCCGGACTTTAAGTTTCTTTGGACTTTAAGTTGTTTTGAACACTTTACTATTTTTTTTTTAAACCTGACTGCGATTATATAAAATTTGAACGTTATAACCACATCAAACTTGACGCCTGAACTTAAACCCGTCGTTATTTTCTGTAAAATAGGTTCTTTTGTTCGTCGTATTTTTTATTTTTTTTTGGTTGTATACCTTTTTTTTTATTACATTAAAAAAAAAACTAGAAAAACTATGGATTTAGACTCCTGTGCTACATCCATATTAAAGACAAATCTTATTCCGGACGACAAACGGAATCTTCTTTTCGACGTAAATCTTCCTTTGGAGATTCCAATAGAAGATTTTGATGACAACTGGTGGCCTTTGGTATCAAACGTTTGGACGCAATGGAATTACTACAAATACGCAAATGGTGATATCTATAAAGTATTTGCTTGCCGTTTTACAAAGCACCGAAATTCCAGCACCCGTCAAAAGGAAAACATTCCAGTGGAAAAACGCCGGGTTATGAAGATCTGACTATCTGTGCTCTGTGAAGCGAAATTAAAAGTTTCCTGGTTAGTTTCGTTACAAATAGTAAAAATTGAATGTTATAAAAACTCCCCAAGCCATAGTCATTCTTTGGAAGAAGCTGATAAAATCAAGCGTTCACAAACAATTCGAACTCTCATAGAGAATGAAGCAATTAAAAATTATTCACCTCCGGCGATAACTGCTGCTGTAAAAGAATTTGCAACAATTAAGCTTGGTTTTGGGTCAAGTGTGCGTGAATTAAAGCGAAAAGAAGTAACTAATATCAAGTATAAAGTTCGCGGGCCAGAGGAAGCTCATCTCATTGGTGATTCTAGCTTAAAAGAGGACATTTCAAATGCTATATCGTTTTTAATAGAACAGGGATATCAGATTGAAAACTTTCGTGTTCCCCAAAAGAACACTAAGGGCTTCGTTTTTGCGCATTCTGCGCAATTAAAAAACTTCAGCATCATGGATGGTTGACGCTTATTGATGCGACTCATAAAACCAATAGGTATGATTGGCGTTTCTTCACCTTGTATGTTTGTGACACCTATGGATGCTGGGATGTGGGTGCGCATTTTTTTGTTAGCAGTGAAGACGGTGACACTGTTTGGGAGGCGCTAAAAATAATCCAAAGTAAGTTCTGCTACCGCTGGTCCCCCGATATAATATTTGTAATAATGTAAAAATAATACGTAATATATAATAAAGTATGTAATATTAATTAAAAATATATATTTAATAAATGTAAAATATTATATATAATAATAATAAATAAATAAATAAAAATTTTATAATAAATTGCGAAACCATGCGAAATATTGCAAAATTCTGTAAAAAAGCATGATTATATGAATATGTATCATTTATTTATTTTTTAAAAGATTTTGAAAATTTGCGAAAATTTGCAAAATGTTGCAAAACAATGCGAAAACATCACAAAATATGCGAAAATATTACTCTTGCAATCCTGCAACCCCCAAAGGGGCATTTTTTTTATTTCGTATTGTATCATAAGATTTTCAAAATATTACGGCAATAACTTATGTAAGATTACGTATATATCTGCTATAGCGTAAACTTACGTAATTATTACCCCTACGTAATACTCTGAACTAATCATAAGATTTTTGCAAGTTTACGCTCGCGTAAAACTTGCGGAGGTTTATGCATATTTTTTTTTGCTGATGTACAACATTTCCTTATTAATTTCTAATTTTTCAACTAATTTCTACCAAAATTAACAAAGCTATTCTATAACAATATAAATATTGTTTGTAAAAGTCAAAATAGAAATAAAGTAGTATTTACATTATATTATATTGATATAGAGACTATACTAATTTAAATATTTTATTTAATCACTTATTATTTTATACTATAAAATTAATTATTATTTGTAGTTAGAGCAGTGTTAGAGCTAACTATTAAATCACTACAAATAAAAGTAAGACTTTTTACTTTTTAATTCTTTATTACTAAAAAAACTGAAGCTGTTACCATAAAGTGCTACATACAAGACCCAGGTCTGGTAAATTTCACCAATTTTTAAACTATATAGTAGACCTTGGATCTAGTACATGCTATGAGATTATATCATGAAATAAAAAAATTTAAAGTGCATACACACTTTGTATTTACAATAAGTATTCTAATTATTTAAAAAAAACTATATTTTTGATTAATATAGTTTTGTGGTTCATGTCCAGGTCTAATTTATAATAGATCTTCTATTTGAAGAGATCTTGTATTTGGCGCTTTATAGTAATATTTGAAGCTAAAATTTTAAATTAATATTATTAAATAAATATATATAATTTATATATAAGGCCATACAAAATTTAGTAATTGGTTTTCATAACATTTAAAAAATTTTTTCACCCGCCCACCGGAATTTTATTTTTATTTAATGAAAAATTTTATGTTTAATAATATTTTAAATTTTAAAACTCATACCCAAGACCCGGCAACCCGGCAAAAATTTCATAACAATTAGGTAGCGCAACATAGTCATACTAAAACCAGAAATGTAACGTACATCTTAAAATTTTAGAAACAGATATTATTTACATTATTATACTTTATAATTAAGATCGCTATATTATTTTTTTTATGCCCAGCTTCTATCTATTTTTAACATACTTTAACAAGTGGGCGATTTGGATTACGTATAAGTATAATGTATGTGGCAAGGTAAAAAAGTTAAAAGAAAATAAAATTTCGATTAAACTATCTAGCATATAGTTATAGTTTTTCAAATTCTATAAATTCACATATAATTTGACAACAAAACTGGACAAAATTGATTATGGTAATTAGTATGCCACTGTTATATAAAATAATAATAATAATAATATGCCTTTTGAATTAAAAAACAAAAAACTAATAAATAAGTGACTTTATGTCCATATTATTTCACAACAATTACTTTATAGACAACTTGGTTCATAGGCAATTAATCTACAGACAAGATTATTTTACAATTATTTTACATACAGTTAATTCACAAACAAATTCATTTTGTAGACAATATATTATACCAACAATTTTTTTATAAAATGCACCAACTTTAATTTAAACTTAACCCTAACATCAATAACTAGAATTATCTATGAAACAAACTTATCTGTGAATTAATCAACTGTAAAATAACCTTGCCTGTAGTCTAATTCTCTGCGGACTAAGTTATCTGTATAGTAATTATTGGTAAGTTGATAATACTAATATAACTTAATAAATCGAATTAATGTATCTAGATAAATCGCAACAAATGCAGGTTGAATTTTTAAGGATGCCTGTTAAAAATGATAGAGAATAGTATACTTGGCTTGTCCCATCATATGAGTGATGCACAGAGAAAACCTGTAAGTAAAAGATTAGTTATTAATTTATTATACCGATCTTAATTTAATGATTTGGCACTTGGGTGTGACCAATCATAGAATATGACAAATAAACATTTGCTACATAAATTATATAATAAATGATTATTGGGAATGCTACGAACACAGCATGCACGTAACTTATTGACACAGCAGTGGCCCGAGTTAAAGTTAGGTTAGCATGTATTTTAGGTAATGCTAGTCATTGATGTGTCTATAAGTCACGAGTTGCTGTGTCGGTAGCAATTACCATGATTATTTGTCATATCCTATGATTGGTCATGCTTCAGTGCCATATCGTTAAGATCAGCATAGTGATTAACAAATAATAATATTTTACTTACAGGTTTTCGCTCATACACCATTATCTTGTAGTAAAATAAGCTATCTGTAAAGTGACTGTCTGTTAACTAAAATATCTGTGAATTGAATGTTTATAAAGTAAGCAGCACCGTGTTATATATATTCATTTGAGCAAATTTAATTAAACTCATTGTGATTACTGGATAATATGATTAATAAAAGAACACTAAATAAGATGGGTGGTGCAAGGCACCATCCATCACACTAGTATATATCAACATATAAAATTTTATATTTAAATTTAATTTTTATAACCCGGGACCCAGCATATAAAATTTTATTTATTAATCTATAAAATTTAATATTATAATTTAGTTTTTATGACCCGGCCGAGTTATGAAAACCAATTTATAAATTTTATATGGCCTAATATAAAATAATTACAAAACTTGTTAAAATTATAATATATAAGTGTTTATCTTTTTTTTATATATATCTCAATGACCAATTATATTTGGCAATTAGCAGACAGACAGACAAATATGTTCAGCACTAAGCTCTAGTATATGCACTAGATCACATGATATAAATCATATATATGTACAAAATATAGGTCCTCTTTAAACAATTAAACTATATTATTATTAACAATAATTAGGTTTAAAAAAAATTAAAGAATACTTTAAAAATAAAAAATTGTTAATTAGAAAAATAGATAATTAGTATAATTTTGGATATCTATTTTAGAATAAAGATATCTATTTTATAGTTGAATTAAGTTATTGTTTTATTTTTAGAAAAATTAAAAAGAATAATGTATACTCTTTCAAATCTAATATACATGATAGATAGCTTTTGTATTGGATTTGAGAGGTTATATACTAATACAGTCTCAGATATTACAATGCACCTTATACTCTTTTTTGTATACAGTCAGACCTCTCTAAATACAACTTCTCTAAATGCATAACCTCTCTAAATGCATGGCTTAGCTTGGTTCCAACTCATATGTTTACTTATAGATTTTACCTCTTTAAATGCATACCTCTCTAAATGCATGGTTTTATAGAGGTGGCAATCAATTAATCGACAATCACTTCACCAACATAACATTTCACCGACAATTAAGTTCATTTTACTGACAGTTTATTTCACCAAAGCTCATTTTACCAACAAAGTAATTCTGGTCATTGTCGTTAGGGTCAGGGTAGAATTAGGTAGAATTAGGGCTAAATTTAGTGTGCTTTATAGAAAAAAACTTGTCGATGAAATGAGCTTTGGTAAAACAAACTGTCGGTAAAATAAACTTGCAGTAAGTATTTGTCATTGAAATGTTATATCAGTGAAGTAATTGTTGGTGAAATAATACGAACCCGTTTTATAGGGCCCCTTGCTATGCATTTAGAGAAATCTAACTATATTTAAAAACTTCTTGATACTTCTATAGCTCTTAGAATTGATTTATATATTAATATAGGCCATGTGCAAATTAATAATAAAGTGTTGAATTAATTTCAATATAAATGGTCTTATAGATGTATAGTTTAGGGATCCCATATAATCTCAGGGGCTTTATAAGGTGGTTGTTTACCAAATCAGTAAACAAACGATGATTTTAGTAAACAAACGATAATTAGCATAAATTTAGACCCTATAGACTAGTATAAAATAGTTATAGACTTAAAAGAAATATTAAGAATTTTTAAATATACAAAAAAGGTACAATCTGTATCATCCAAATTTGGTAATATCCAGGACTGTAATAGCCCATAGATCATATAAATAATTGGCTAGATAGTGACTAGATTGTATTTATTATAAATATATTTAGTTACAAAAATCTAATCTAAACCAATCAAATCTATTTATTTTATCTAACAAATCTAATATTTATAAGATATTTGATTTTGAGTATTAGTTATTAGAAATAGAAGTTATTAGGTTTGAATTATAAAGCAAACATAATAAATTGATTTTTTATTAGTTATAGCACTGTTATAGCAGATTATTAGTTTTAACAAAATCAGTTTTGGAAGAAGTGTATACTATTATTACAAAAGTTTTTTTTAAATATTTAAAGTAAGATCTTGCTTTTATCCTTATTAAATTTAATAAAAACTTTTTACAATACTGAAAAAATTTTATTTTTTTTTAAATTTAATACTAAAAATAAAAACTCATATATATATCTAAGTAAATCTAAATACTTATTTGTGGTCTAAACCTATTAAAGTGGCCAAGACTCATCTAGATTTGTGTTTATGTAAGAATATTATTACCAAAATTTGCTAACTAATTTATATTAATAGTTTATCATTGATATATAATTCTCTATTAATTATAAACAATTGTAATAGATAACAATATATACTAGTAATCTAAATTTATAAATTTTGGTTAAATTTTAAACTTGATTTTCTTAATAACTAATAATTAGAATTAACTCAAATTTTTATTGTAAATAGTATCAATATCAGTTTATAATATACTAAAATTTTAGCAAATTTGATCTGGTAGTTTTTGAGTAATTGTTCATATATAATAGTCAATTTTTTTAAAAAATCAACTATCATATGAAACAATTACTCAAGAACTATTTGTTCAAATTTGCTAAAATTTTAGTATGTTATAAACTAATATTGATACTATTTATAGTAAAAATTTGAGTTAATTCTAATCATATAGGCTGATTTTTAAAATTTATAAATAGAGTATATTTTTTAAAATTTAAAGCTAAATAACTTCTGATTTACTAGTCTGTTTTTAAATGATTTTACTACCAAAATGTTTGTTTCTTTGAGATGATTTCAACAAGCCCAAAATCATTAAAATCCAATTACAGGATTGTGAGATAATGCACTATCAAATAGTGATGTATCTAGAGGCTATAGTTTATTGGTTAGACATAGATCTAACCAATGAACTACTATTTGATAGTGCATTATTTTATGACCCTGTAATTGGATTTTAATGATTTTGGGCTTGTTGAAATCATCTTAAAAGAGATGAATATTTTGGTAGTAAAATCATTTAAAATGGACTAGTAGATCAGAAGTTATTTAGCTTTAAAGTTTTAAAAAAATATGCTCTATACATAAATTCCAAAAATCATCACATATATTACTAGTTATCAAAAAACTCAATTTTAAAATTTAACTAAAATTCGCAAATTTTTTAAACAATTGATATCAATGGATTTTTTATATTATTAATTAGAGTACTAACATTTATTAACTAATATCTATTTACTTACCTCACCCTTAGGTAATATATTTAGTTAAATTTAATTGGCCAAAATTTTTTATATTAGGTAAGATTTGGCTTGACTATCACTCTTTAAAATATTATCTAATAAATATCAGCACCTTTATTACTAATTAAAATCAATATATATTGATAATTGATTATAATCAATTATTGTTACCCTCAAACAATTATAATTGATTAAAAATTAATCAATTATAATTGATTAGTCCATTATAATCATTATATATTACTTTAAAAATTTGTAATAATTATATAGAGTAGTATAATAAAAAGTTTAAAGTATACAATATATTAGTGTTGTTGCTGAAAGGTTACTAGAAGTTTACTTAAAGGCCACTAAAAGAATATTAATAGTATTACTGGAATTTTTAGTTTTAGTAACACTATTAATTTTCTTCCAGTGGCTTTCCAGTAACCTTCTAATAACTTTCCAGCAACAATACTGCAATATATATATTATACTATGATGTTCAATACTAGTACGGTAAATACAAATTATATGCAAAAAATTTTTTTGCTATTAGGGTTAGGGTTAGAGTTTGTGTTAAGGTTTGGGTAAAAATATTAGTATATACCAAAATTTTGCAAGAAATTTTTTTTGTTAGAATGTAATAATAGGTTTCTTAGATGGAATTTTTTAATATAGATGATTTTTAAAAAAAAATCCATTTTTTCAAAAACTTATGGTTATACCTAGGATTAGAAACACAAAGGTTGAAGGCATGCTTCTAGAGTATGCATACCCTTTAACAAAAAGGTATGCCCTATCATATGATTTATAAACTATCTATAGCTAATATATGTTTGGATAATTTATTATCATATTGATTTTAGCAATTGACCAATTAGAATACAAATATCTTTTTATAGTTATATATTTATTTGGATTCCTATTATTTCACTGACAATTACTTTATAGATAGCACATTTTATCAACAATTATTTACCAACAAGTTTATTTTACCAATAGTTTATTTACTAAAGCTCATTTACTAACAAGCTTTATTTATAAATTAACTAATTTTAACAGTACTTTAATTTTAACTTTGATATTGATCAGAATTACTTTGTAAAATGAGCTGCAGTAAAATAAACTATCAGTGAAGTAAACTTGTTAGTAATTGTTAGTGAAATATAGTATTTACAAAGTGATTGTTGGTGAGTTGATTAGATCCCTTTTATATCTAGAGGGGAGTATGCCCAGGGCATAGAGAGGCATGCTCTTCGCAAAGGCATGCCCCCTGAGGCAGGGTTGGCAATGGATATACTTCATTGAAAAATTGCAAACCAATGGAGCCAATAAAGCCAATGGAATTAGATATTAGTTATTAACAAATACTATATTATAAGCTAGTTGGTCTCCATTGGCACCATTCGCAAATTATTCTCAATGGAGCAATGGAGTGATGCCAATGGAGTTGTTCTCCATTCACCCAATGGATTCATACCAAAACACATATGGTGTTGAACACCAGTGGTGTGATATATCAATTTCCAATTTTATGATATTCAATAATGGCGGGCCTTATCTGTTATGAGTCAAAATAATTCAATTCTTATTTTTACTTCATGAATTTATAGTTTCTGAAATTAAATTAATATCGAAAATACAGTACAGTAAAATTTACTCGCTTTTTTAGTTTCGATAATGCGAAATCATATTGCAAAAAATCTAACAGTCTATATAAACATCAAGCAAAGATAGTGAAAATTTGAAGCATCAAACATTGTCGAGGTTTAGAATTAAGATCGATAATGCTGTAATTAGCTGCTAAATTAATCAAACTGAATTGCTAATATTAGTCAAATAAAAAACAAAGCATAAATTTACGGTTTCTTGGTTTATTGTTTATTGCAAATAAAGTTATCAGTTTTATTTTTTGATAATTTTTATGATTTAATCTAAGCTTCAAAAATATAAACAGTATAAACCTATGATTATTGCCGACATCACAGACTTAAGTCTTCAATAAGAATTATGGGATGCATAGGACAATCAATCTATTAAATTAGTCCATGGATTCTTCCAGTTTCTGTATCCAAATCAATATCAAAGAAACACGGACGCTATTAAGTTTACAAGTTAAAATTAATATTATTCACAATAAATATTTTAAAACAAAGGCTACAATTTTTCAATATATTAATTACTCACAGTAGGTAATCCAGGTATAGTTGGCATGTCCCCTAACAACGGATATAAAAATCCTGCTCCAACTGATGCTCGAATGTCTCGTACTGGCACTGTAAATCCTGTAGGCACGCCTTTAAGTTTTGGATCATGTGAAAGAGATAAATGCGTTTTGGCCATGCATATTGGTAAGTTTGTAAATCCCTTATTTAAAAATAAAATATAATAGTGGTAAGTTAGGAATTAATCATCTCAATGAATCCATTTAATTTCTTATTACCTGTTTAGTATATCTTTCAACCTTTTTAATAGCTTTCTCACTCAACTCTATTCCATCAGCTCCATACATTTCTTTTGCAATAATTTCAATTTTTTCGATAATTGGTTTGCTTACGTCATATAAAAACTTGAATTCTCGTTTCTTCGTTTTATCAGCTGTCACTTTAATGATCGCTTTTCCCAAATCTATTGCACCTTCCCCTCCTAACGTCCAATGTGTCGTTGGTACCGCGTCACTTGCACCTGCCTCTATTGCAATCTTACGAATTAATTCAAGTTCATTCTGTGTATCAGATCTGTTTCCATTGTGATCAAGATTAAAAAAAATAAGGACAATTTAATTTGAAGTATTAAATTATAATAATGACTCACGTAAATTTATTAACAGCAACCACAACTGGTAGGCCATATTTTCTTGCATTTTGGATATGCTTAACAAGATTAACACATCCTCTTTCCAGTAATTCAAGATTTTCACTTAAATAAGTTTCGTGTAACGGATTTCCGGGCGTAACCTATATAATAAAAATTTACTCTATTTCTTATAAACCAAAATATAAATTTCATTACTTACTTCAGGTCCACCACCATGCATTTTCAAAGCTCTAACTGTAGAAACTATAACAACACAATCAGGTACCAACCCTGATAGCCTGCATTTGATATTAAAGAACTTTTCCATTCCAATATCGGCACCAAATCCTGCTTCTGTTATTACATAACCTTCATTTCCTTCTACTGGATTTCCATCTGAATTACACTCAACACCCACCAATTTCAATGCAATCTTATCTGCTAATATGGAACTATTTCCATGCGCAATATTTGCAAATGGTCCAGCATGAACAAACACAGGCGTTCCTTCTAATGTCTGCATAAGGTTTGGTTTGATAGCATCTTTCATTAATACTGTTAATGCACCTCCTATACCAAGATCATCAGCTGTTATAGGAAAGTCACCAGTTTTATTTGTAGCAACGACCATTCTACCTAATCTTTCCCGCAAATCTTCAAGAGAAGTGCTTAATGCGAGTACCGCCATACATTCAGAGGCTACTGAAATGTCAAAACCTGTTGATCGTGTTTGACCTTTCTCTGTTGGATTTTGACCTATAGTAATGCGTCGTAAGAATCGATCATTTGTATCAATTACTCTTTGCCTATATTATTATAAGTATCCAATTAATATACAGTATTATATTAACATCTATATATAAACAAAAATTTTATATGACCAACCATGTAATAGTCTCGGGATCAATGTCTAGCCTAACAAATTTGCCAATCTCTTCTGGAGTTAAATCGTTGGGGTCGGTCTTATTAATTCCAAGTTTTCGTAATCGCTTCAACATTACGGGGGCAAAGACACGAACACCATTTTTAGCAGGGCATAGGCGATTAAAAAGAGACTAATAATGGAATACACACATATTCAAAAAGAGAATGGTAAATTGTTAAATTCAACATATGATTTATTTTTTATATTACTTTATCTGTCTGAGTATTTTCATGAAACATTCGTGCGTCAATCGCAGCAGCTAAGAAAGAATTCGAATTCTTTATTAAATTAGTTGCTAACATCAACGGCGGGTAAAATAGGAATAGAATTACCTAAAAGATTGTTTGCCGCGGTAACAGCATGTATATCCCCTGTTAAGTGTAGATTGAATTCGTCCATTGGTATGACTTGAGAGTATCCACCACCAGCGGCTCCTCCTTTGATGCCAAATGTTGGTCCCTGTGAAGGTTGCCTAACACATGCAAATGAAAGCTTTCCCAAATGAGCACCCAACGCTTGTGCTATACCAAGGGTGGTTATAGATTTTCCTTCACCTAATGGTGTTGGAGTTATACTATAAATAAGTTTTAATATCGTAATTAATGATATTAAACAGTTAAACTTTATAAAAATGGAATAAATTGTATTTCGAAACACACACCCTGTTACAACAACATATTTGCCATTTTTTCGCGATTTCAATCTTTCAATAACTGAAAGTTTTACTTTGGCTTTGTATTGTCCGTATAATTCAAACTAAAAAAAAAAAAAAAAAACTATTTAATACATAATTATGCTACAAATTATTTTTCAGCATATTAAAAGTCTTACTTCATCTGGGGTCAGACCTAATTCTTCAGCCAGGAGTTTAATAGGTTTAGGTGTTTGTGAAGTTGCAATATCGATATCGCTTGGAACAGGTACAAGCCGTTCCAGGGCCAATGTAGATATCTTGCGTTCGTTATTTTCTTTCAGAAATCTTTTAGCACTTTCCATTGTGTTTTGTAATAACATTGCAACTGCCATCGGACCTACACCACCAGGAACTGGCGTTATATATGATGCCACTGCAGCAGCAGATGAAAATTCTACATCGCCTACCCATCGAGTGCCTGATTTTTTTGTGGGATCTAATAAAATAAATAAATAATTAGCCAATCAATGATATAATTGTAGAGAATAGATTTTAAATACCTTTTATCGCATTAGTTCCAACATCTATGACTATAGCACCAGGACTTATCCAATCACCTTTTATGAATTCGGCCTTTCCAATAGCCACCACTAGGATTTCAGCTGTTTTAATCTAAAGATTAAAATTTTTGATCATTGTCAATGATAATAAACAGAGTTAAAAGTTTGATACAAAGGAAAAATGCATACAATCTCGGGAAGGTTGACCGTCATGGAATGGCATAATGTAACCGTAGAATTTCTCTTCAATAATAGTGTAAATATGGGAAATCCCTTGAAATTCAAATATTTAATAAGAATTATGGAAATTATGGAATATTCTATGATTATATAAATTATTATAATCATAAAAGTAAATTTACCACAATATCACTACGGCCAACCACGACGGCGCGCTTACTTGAAATATTAATTCCTAATGTCAGGATACAATGATTAACATAAACCAATAGCAATTTCATTATAAAAGGTGTAATTCATACCAGTTTTATCCAATAATTCGATAATTCCTTTGGGAGTACATGGTAAAAATATAGGATCGTCGCGTTTTTTAGCCAGTCTTCCGATATTATATTCATGAAGTCTAGTGATTTAATAAAACTAATCAATAAAATCAAACTTTATGCTACCGGTATGTGAAAACAAGTAATGTAAAAGATGTAGAACTCGATTACCCATCAACATCTTTGTTTGGATCGATAGATTCAATAACACATCTCTCATCAATATGTTTCGGTAAAGGAAGTTGAACTAATACTCCATGAATCGATGGATCTTGGTTTAGTTCCCGAACCAATCTCAAGAGCTAGTTGTGAACAGCCTTATATTAGTGTGTAACATTTAGGCGGAAAGAAATTAGAGAGCTATATAATAAACTAGCACCTCATTTACGGTAATTGATTCGTCCCTTTTTTGTAAAATAAAATCAATTCCAGCCTAAAAAAAAAATATCTCATTTATTGCAACATATCGATATATCGAACGACGATCTCCGATCACGTGATAAATTATTGTACGTACGTACCTCTCTGGCGGCTTGTTCTTTCTGTTTCAAATATGCCACAGAATCTTCCCTATTTCCAACCTGAACAATTGCAAGTCGAGGCTTAAAACTAGGGTATTTTCTTTTCAATTGATAAACTTCATTAGATATTTTTTCTCGAATGGATCTATGT
Source organism: Gigaspora rosea (assembly GCA_003550325.1). Classification (NCBI taxonomy): domain Eukaryota; kingdom Fungi; phylum Glomeromycota; class Glomeromycetes; order Diversisporales; family Gigasporaceae; genus Gigaspora; species Gigaspora rosea. The sequence continues at coordinate 35,032 of QKWP01001730.1, read as the reverse complement.
TTTTGGTCAAATTCGTATTGAAACAAAAAGTTTTATTCAGGATCATATTAAGTTACTACAATTTATGATATTAATTACATTTACTTTGCGATAGCCTTTCCATCTATTATCTTCGCCGTGCTCTTGTACCGATGTAAGGACTTTGCTGCTAACCTATATTGATCACGATGACAACAACGATAAACCTCTTTTAATAAGTAGCTAATTTTCGTACGTACGAATGAATTATGCAGGGCAACACATACAACTTTTTTTGAATTGATGCTTTAATATCGATCAACATCAATACCTTAAGGTTTGATTTACTTGCATTTCCCAAGCACCACATCAAGTATAATGATCGATTATGCAATAATTATTCGATATTATTAATATGGAGTCCTCAGCCTTAAATCTACATAACGATAAAAAAAATAGCTTAAAAAAAAAAAATGGTACTCCTTTAAAAATTTATAAAATCTAAAAATATCCACATTTGTTCTTGTTTTCAAAAATAGAACTTGTTGTGTTTAATGGTTTTGTGGCAATTAGGGCCGATGATTTTCTGTGTTTCACATAATACCATAGAATTTACAGAAATAGATTTATATATTATAGAATAAGTGCGAGACACTTTAAACCAGTAAATGATTTTTTTAAACTGTATCACAAAAATAACTAATATATAGCTAATACAATTTTTTTTTTTTTGTAAAAATATAAAGAAAAACTAGTCTGACCTTGTGTAACACCAAAAGCTTGCCACAGCTTGCTTATGTTCACATCCTCCAGGTACTGTACTTAATAGCCTTAGATAGTTTTTTGCCAGCGAGCGCCTTTGCAGCTTCGCGCGTATTTTTGAAATGAGCACGTAGATATGAATCACGGTCTTGGCAGCAGAATATCTAATCATGTTTTGTAATTATTATTAGAGATAACGAACTTTATCAAATCAGAGATTCTATTTCTTATTGGCTACAAATATGCAATCTGTTGATCAACATTGTTAGAATCTAACTGGCATCAACTGCAGAATAATCGCCGCAAAATATCACAGAATTAAATCGTGTAACTAGCCAGTATTCTTTTCCAGTACCACGTTTTGTATTTATATAAGATATGAATAGTAATATGTATATTTATTATATATGTTAGCATATATAATATATATAAATGGGGGATGGCTAAAGCCAGGTACATCACGAGATTACCCGATTTTTCCGATTTTTCCGATTTGTTAATTAGGGTTAGGGTTAGGGTTAGGGTTGGGTTAGGGTTAGATTAGGAGGTGGTTTTTTATATAGTAAAATCGCATTTCCGACACTTTTACTTAGTCAAACAAGACGGTTTGGATAGCCATTTTTTATATATTTCGTGTTTTTGTCTTTGCCGTCTCACTTTGTTTTGTTCGGACTGATCCGGGTTATATATCGGGTAATTTCGTGATGTACCTGGCTTTAGCCTACCCCTATAAATGGTAATGTTTTTTGATTTTATGTTGCATTTAGTAATAATCTTGTGTCGTAAAAGTTATTGGTATTGGTTAAAATAAAGTGTATATTAAAAATATATATAATGATATGTGTATGTGATTACTAGTGTTAGTAGTTGAATCTGGTATGATAGAATACTTGAGTTGATTGCTCATAATTTGATCTAAGGCTTGGGTTCTTTATTGCACATAGGTTTTTTAATATATAGTAATTTGTATTAAAAACTTTTATGCTTTATATTATAGAAAGTATGAAAGTAATAGCTAATTAAATAAAATAATTTTAGATTTAAAAATATTTAAGTTGCATTATAAATAATTTTATTTACTACAAGTATAAATAAAATGCTATTGGTATCCTTGGTAAAGGCCAAAATTTAAATTCTATATTTTAAAATAATTTTTCAAAATCTAATACTTATACTACTAAATAAAGCATAAGAGTTTTATTTTGAATTTTGGTTCAAATTAACAGGATTTATTATATCAATTCAAATAACCTTAATTTATTGAATTAAATATATTGGCAAAAGTTAGATTAGTACAAATAAAAAAATAAAAAGAGATAAATGAATTATTTTAGATACTTCAATTAAAAAGAATAGATATGATCTATTATATAGTAAAAGAATGCTAGTAAGCCAAAAAATATTTTTGAAAAAAATTTTTTTACAAATTATATTTGATATTCTAATGATATAAAGTAAATAAGGTGAAGATGGTTTGTATTGGAATAGAATGCTGTGATATCTATTATGGGTATTATAAAAATTTAGTTAAAAAATTTGCATATTATTCTAGTAACAATGAAAGGTAAGTTAGTTGTATTGAAAGTATTATTTATTACTATAAAAGATTTTGTTATAAACTTACTTGTACATAATATATAATTAAGGTTGTTAATTTAGATTGAAATTGTGATTTCTATTATGAATTACTAAAAAAAATCTTGTTTTAAAAATGTCTTATTATTTAGTAACTGCAGGATGTAAATCAATTTGCATTAAAAATATTATTAGTTATTATAAAAAATTTTATTACAAAACTTACTCATTATTATGAATTAGCTATTGTGGTTTATATAGTTTTACTATAAAAAATTTATTACAGAACTAGTGATGTGTGAATGCAGGTTTTTTTTGTCTTTGCATTGCATAATGCGACATTATGTAGCATGATATATTATGCAATCCTGCATCTTTATATAATATACTTACTTTATTAGTTTTTTATTAAGAATAACACTAATGCATATAATAGTAGTATATAATAATTAGCACACTTTCAAATTGCTGAAATTAGCAAGGACAAGTCATTAGAAAGTTCAAAAGTAGTAAAGTTAGGTTGTATTGCTAATATAGTAACTTAGCTATTAAATATTAAATAGCAAACTCAGAATACTACAATATATAGTAATTGAAGTTTGGTCAAGAAATTTGTTTACTAAAAACTATTGTGGAAATTGAAAAGGAATATGTATAATTTATAAGTTCTAATTTAAAAAAATATTGTTAAAATAAAAGCAAAAATATAATTTTAATCGAATCAAAATTATATAATAATCTCTATGTGCATTTTTAAATTTTACAAGTCTTGTATTACATTATGCAGTATTATGCATTGCATAATGCAGCATGCATAATGCATAAGGCACATCTCTATACAGAATCAATGATATATATATAATTATAGAATTAGCTATTGTGTTTATATAAAAAATTAATGCAAAACTTGGTAATAATAAAAAATATGAATTAAAATTACAGTCAGACCTCTCTAAATGCATATCGTCGGGACCAGCTCTGAGGTATGCATTTAGAGAACACTTATTTTTATAAATCATGTAATAAAATTATCTCAAGCAAGTCATATGATATACAAAATCATAACAAGTAGTCCTAATTTGATTGGCCTGTGGTCATGTGATATGCATTTATAGAGGGATTTATATAGATGAGCCAAAAAAATAGTATGCATATGAGAATAAAGAATATGTACTTATTTATTAAGCCCGTCAATGGGCCAGACAATTAATATGCATTTAAAGGGTTATGCATTTAGAGGGGATGCATTTAGAAAGGTCTGACTGTATTGTAATTTTTATCATAAATTACTTAAAAAATTTAGTTACAAACCTACCCAACAGATAATATGTTTTAAGATTAAGTTTGTATTAAAATTATTATGGTTTTTATAAATTACTATAAAAATTTTATACCAATTTGTTTACTATTTTAATAATTAGTTAGGATAAGTTAGTTTGTGTTAGAATTATTATTATCATAAGCTACTAGTATAAACTTTTCTATTTTAAACATATAAAATTAAACATAACTTAGTTAATTTAATATAGTCCAGTGCATAAAGATTTGTACATCAAATAGCTCTGATTCAAATATTTTTTGTACAAATTAATTTTTGATTTTTTTAATTTAATATATTTATTAGGTTACCGGATTAATAAAAATAAAATTATTTTGATTATTTTATTGATAAAATAAAAAAATTTATTAATAGTAACTTTTTTTAACAATATTTACTATATAATTTACTATAGTAATCTATAGTAATTTAT